>JAECUM010050861.1:0-28156 GCA_016617855.1 Megalonaias nervosa | reverse complement strand
TGCTCTGTATGCCCTATAGCAGACTTCCGAGACCCTCCTCATATGTAATTAGAAAGGTTGTTTTAATTGAAGTGTAAATTAGATGTTAATGAAATTAAACGTATACCCATTTTCTTATAGGTCTTAATAAGCTTGGTACAACCAATGTACAGGAGATCAACTTATGTTACTGAAATTGTTCAAGAAAAGATTATTGATATTGACAAACGAACCCGAGATTCTAAAATTAATTACTTTGATAGATTAAGAAGTTGCAAATGAATTAAGTTTGACTTTAGTCGAGAACCATTACAAGGTATTATAGAAAACCCATTGTAGCTGGACTTATTTTGAAACCATAGAGGCAGTTATGTGAATATTACGATAAATATATTTACTCTGTTTATCCATCTCTGCATTTATTTATTCGTTTATTTATCTATTTAGCTATCTATTCCATACTGAAAAACATTTTGAGCCCTTACATGTTACAATTGTACAGTGGCAAAGTTGTTTCAGTGATGGACAAAAGAACTCGACTTGAATTGACAACTTTGGCACAAAATTTCTTTTTAACATTAATCAACATGTCTTTATTCCATCTCTCTGAGAAGAATAAACAACAGTCTAAACTGTATTATTTTAAAGTCTGTGTGATACTTTTTAGTCAGTGAGAAATTTGTAAGTTTGCATCTCTACAGCTGTTAACAAAACAATTACAATTTATTTGGATGCTTCTAAAATGGCAATTTATTTTACCCCAGCCTTCAAATTCAAATTTTTAAAAGCAAATTTCGTACGAATTTTGATTGTCTCATTTAGCAAGTTGATCACGTAAATTTCTGACGTTGGGATACGTTTCAACTAAATCATTTCCAAGAAATTAAACTGTTTCGACCTGTGTTTTGTGTTCTCCTATTATGAGGCGTTTTGCATTTTCTCCCAAACTTAGACAGAAGACAATTAACAGCATCAAATTAGCTAACTGTCACGGTGTGACAAAACATATTATCAACTTATTTTTCCTCTAATTGAAAAGTCATGTGTTTGCACACGTGAAACATTGGAATGAATTTCTAGTTTTGCAAGGTTTGGGTTTGCATTGTAGCAAAGTGTAAGGGTGCCAATTTATGTCGATCTATAAAGAGCACATTAATTTGGGAAGGTGAACGATTAATTAGATTTATGGGGACCGGTGCGTGTTAAATCGCCATACTGCAAGAATTTTTAATGGCTGTGTCGTGAGAGGTAGTGATTCTTAATTAAGCATTCCTTTATTTAACAGTCAGACAGACTGGAAGGAAAGGGTTAACTTCTATCTTTGTATTGAAAATGTCAGATTTGAAATTTCCAGAATCAGTTATTTGGAAATCTAGAGTTCAGGCGGACCGCAATTTTGGCGCCTAGTTATAAAAGGAGGGAGATATATTTAATCCGGATTGGTTACGCTAAATAAGGGGCGTGGTTCCCACATGAAAGTTCTTGGTTTTAATATGTCCCATCGCAAAATTTAGTCAGTCTGCGTTTTTCTGCAAGAGAAAACAAATGTAGGAGACTCTGAGTTTGAATTTAGAAGAAATTCACTCGTAAAATAATTATCCAAGGGACCGGATGTCTGGAAAGTCGACGGACACAATTCTGGCGGTAGAAGCGAGCAAAGCTTGAAAGCACAAGGTATTTGCGCCAATCTCATGTAATCCGTTGATACCAATATAACGATTTGCTTGATTTATTTACTTATATTTGCATGAATTTATTCGTTTAAATTCGTAGATCGATTTTCTTGGTATGAGTACAACTGTGTGAGTTCATCTATCTGAATCTGTACAATGATCTTCTTTATATAAGTTTGACGAATTGTTTGAATGTGTCGTCTTGATTGTTAGAGGAAAACAGGTATTCTAAAAATTTCATGTCTTACCTTAGTTGATATGAGTTACGAGAATCCGTGTGAATTCACCGACCTTAGATGATTTCACGTATGATAAAGACTTGAGTGCGTATTGACTGAAATTAACGTTGTTAAACCATGAAATGAGATTTCATATATGCTAAAGACTTGAATGTGTGTATTCGCTAGAAATAACGTTGTTAAACCATGTAATGAATTTCATTCATTCATTTGTGTAATTGAGACGAGAACGGAACTGTTATGTTTCGTGTGATGATAATGTGAGTCAGGTTGAAACAGCCGTTAGGAAGTACATTTATCTTATGAAACTAGGTTTGTTTATGGTCTGCCATGTTTAGCTTGACCAGACAGCCTTTGGTATCTGGTTGAATTCCGATAGAACGATATCTGACATAACGAGAGTGGAGTAATGATCTATTCCCAGTAGGATATCTGACAGGAAATTTAGGTTGCTTCTCTGTTTATTTTGGAAGGGGAAATAGCTCCACTGGACGTATCCACGTACTGACTTATCCAGGTACCTACGTATCACGTACTTACGTATCCACCTACCCACACAAAGTTCGAGGGCTGAAAGAGGCGAGACAATAGAGAGTTTGGAGAAGGAAAAAGTAGAAAGGACCAAGAAGAACAGCCACAGTGAAGTTGGAATGAACCGGAAATAAGCAGGTTATGAAGTTGTACAAGGCAATGACTTCGACTGTTCACTCGATTCTATGATGAACCAATTCTATCATTTAAAACAGATCTGCTATTTAAATAAGTATATTTGTGTTTGAAATTCGGTGAATGATTTATTTAAAAAAAGAAGTGTATCTTCCTAATGTAATGCATTATCACGGTTGTTTATGTAATTGATTAAATTGTTATTTTTTATGTACGGGGGCTCGTGTCATTCTGTTTATATATCTGCTCAGATCTCTATCCATTCCACCTATAAGTTTCACACTTTATATTAATATTTACTCGATCCGGGCAATAACACCGAAGGCGATCACCCTCTAGATAACGATAACCCAATAAAGCGGACATCTTTTAAGAAGGTACAATCCGTCAATCAACCCACCACCACCCCCCCCAACACAAAGGTGCGATTATATATTTTTGTGCGACGCTTTGCACCTAAGCATTTACTAGACATACACACATGTCGATTTTAAAAGTTTAAAGCAATGTGCCGACAAAATAAAAGTAAGGTAGCACCAATGGGTGTCCGCTGAGGAGGATTATCTTCTCCCCTTTAAAGTCAAACGTTATCAAATTAAAATTCACAACCATCAACATGTATACAATTTTAATATCGCTTGGGAATGGAGAAACCGAACCGGTAAAAGATTGGCACTACACAGCCGATCCTTCTGCGATTATTTTCTTTAGAGTAACGCTACCCCCTCCCCCAATAAAAATCATTAAAACTTGCGAATTTCAACCCATAGAAAAACCTATACTTTGCACAAAAAAAAAGATTTTCATTTAGAAGATGCTGATAATTGTTTGGAAGATATTACGTTAATGAAGGTGACAATGGACCATGATTTTTCGTTTAATGACGGTGACAATGGACCATGATTTTTTGTTTAATGTGTTACCTTAACTGTCTTGTTCTGCAAACTGCCTGTTGATGGTCATTTAAACGGTACAGAAACGTCCAGTGAATACTTTAAACTTGATAAATTATCTTTACGTATTATCAACAATGTAACAGGACACAGGTAACACTAGTATTTTCCACAATCTACAACATTTCTTCAATGATGTCACTCATACAAATACTTGAGACCTATGTAAAATTTTACAATTTCCATGGTTGATTGTATATTGAGTTAATCAAATACAGTTATAAATCGAACTTTATTTTCCATAATCTCTCCTGTGTTAAAATTAACTTTCTTCTCCATAACTACTCTGTTTTAAATCGAACTTTTTTTAAAAAAATCCGTTTTAAATCGAACTTTCTTCTCCATATAATCTCTATTTTAAATCGAACTTTCTTCTCCATAAACTGTTTTAAATCGATCTTTCTTCTCCATAAACACTGTCCATGTTTTCGTTGAATCGTCGTAGCTTGACCTTGTTAAGTTTCTTAAGATCTTCAATTTCTACTGCAAATTTAGCAAAATGCGTGCTTTAAAATCACATCAAATACGTAATTTATTCCACCCTCATATCGCACCGTAAATAAACAAATATATAAATGCATTGATAGATAGATAGATAGATAGATAGATAGATAGATAGATAGATAGAGATAGAATGATGGAAGGATGGATGGATGGATGGGTGGGTGGGTGGACGGACGGACGAACAGACAGGTAGATAGATAGAAAGATAGAACAGTTGAGATAGATAGACAGATAGACAGACAGATAGATAGAACAGTTGAGATAGATAGATAGATAGACAGACAGACAGACAGACAGACATAGATAGATAGAACAGTTGAGATAGATAGAACATTTGAGATAGATAGATAGATAATGATGTTGATGAATGGTCCGATATAAATATATTTAAAATGAAAAACAATTTTTTTTTCTTCAAATGTTATGTATTTATTGATATATATTGACTTCTCTGTATGTATATTATTTTGTGTTTATATATGGTACAGGCTTATGTACAGAAAACAGGATACCCATCCAATATATGGAACAAAGAGACAACGTATATCTTAGACATAATGATATCGTTAGGGTCTTATGCATTGGCATTAAGAAGCTGGAAACATATAGTATTAAAGTCTTATCTTGATTCAGATTACAACGTAACCTTCAGCTATAGGTATACAATGCTCTAATGCATGGTCATTGTTCTCAAACACGTTTATAGAAATTGCACGTAACTTTCCTTCTCGCTATTTTTTCACAAACGTTTACAATTCTGAGACCGGCGTTTGATCTAGTTCGCAGAAGAGATTAAACCACATTGCAATAACTTCCATGGGTTTCGCACACTGTTTCGACACTATATTTCACCCTTTGACAACCGATGTTGCGGTTCTTGGAGTACGGTCACATGATGATGGGTTTGCAACGTTGTAGTGTATAGTAAGGCACGACACCGCTCTAATATATCACCAGAATCCAATGACATGATAAAGCTCCTCCTGCTACCTTCTGCACGTTGGCAATTTTGCGAACACATTTCTCCAGCAATGTAGCCAGCATCTTCATTTTACACTGATCCTTTCCGTATGGTACTTGTTGCAGAAATTCTTCATTAACTGCAGCCAATGGATGGACAGGGAAACTGAATTAATTCTCCCAGTTTGATTGGTCGGTGCGACCTATTTCGTTCAACGGAAGGATTGTCCACCATTAAAAGTCACTCATCTGCAGTAGAAATGCATGGTCAGCAGACAATCAGAAATTGGAAGAGAAAGGGGGTGATAAGATTCATCATCATGAACTGCAAAGGGACTGAACATCTCAGCCGAAATTACACCACCGAACCCTGGCAGGGTGGCTATGGATACCTCAGCATAGGCGTAACCGCCGTTCAACTTGACGCTTGGCAGAGCGATAGACATGACTTTATGCTCTCTCTTTTACTTCAGAATGGTTTATGTTGATCCAAATATGCTTCGTTCTCTCGATTTGACTAGTATTTCCGTTAGCTTTGGTACAAGGTGAGTATGCTAACAGAGTACGCTCACTTATATAGCTAATTTTTTCCATGCTATCAGAGGGAGTGACGATGGGCGGAGTTTGGACGCAGCGCGTGATAACGATCACACATCAGTACAATCAGTAGTAAGACAAGCATGTGCTTGGATATTATTAGTCATTGATCACTTGACTCTTCTTTATCAAAGGGAAAACCAACTCTGATAACAATGTACCACTGTAACGAAATTAAAAAGGGCAATATTTAAGACCCAGTACACACATTGCGATTCGTCTAATAACATCTGTAATATAAACTTAATTTCATTTGGTGTACATCCCTAATACAGTGTAATATGAAATTTTCAAAATGTTATGAGACTATATGGGGAACAAAACAGTGTTGTATGTGTTTATACGAGTATCATATGACCTGTGTCGATTATCCAGTCATAACATTGAGTTCGGCAGCATCGGGTCACATGCTAGTTGTAACAACAGCAGCAAGAACGTGGTGTAGGAAATTCCAAAAGGCTAACTGCACATTTTCGCCCCAAATGTTGCAAAACTAATTAAACTGGGAAGATGAAGAGAATTTACGAAACATATATTGCGATGGACTGCTTACAAAATGGACGCTTGGTTAATATCAATCTACAGAAGCATGGCGACAAAGTACAACCCCAGTGATTAGTTTCATTCTGTATGACGTGGAAAATTTTAATGATTCCGACATTTGAGTAAGTGCACTGTATTTATTTGGGATACTCATGAAAATTTAAATGTAATGTCCAATAAATTATTATTAATCAGAGTCTGCAGACTTGTAGGAAACTCTTGAAACGTCGGGGTCTTTATTTGCTTGTTCGAATAGCAAATTAAAATGATCCTCATGTACATTTCTTCTTATCCACTCATAACACCCATTTATACTGATATATGGAAAATGAGTTGACATGCAGTGTAAATAAAAATAGTATACAACAAAACCCGAATAACATCCTTTTCAACCAATACCGTTTTGAGGCGAAGTACGTGCAGACAGTTTGTTTGCTGTCTGTTGAGTCTAATCTTAATGTGTACAACATAGTATTATGGCACAGAAAACTTTTAATACAAGTAAAAGACAAATCTCACGGTGTGTACAGGATTTAAAATGTGTGAAGAAATGGGTAGGGGCTTATAGTGGAAAAAACTATAAAAAGCAACTCTCATCATTCTGTGGTTTTGAGGGCCTTGCAGATGAAAGGACTGGTCGGCCTTGTGTCAGAATAATGTGACTGGGTGGGACATCATGCTACATGTCTCCGGCATGATACCTCAGTGCTAGACATCACTATAAACTGTCACACTGCAGACATCGTAGCGATATGACTGAAAAATTGTTAAAGCTACGTTAAAAATCTAAATCACACACACACACACACACACACACACACACACACACACACACACTCCATGTTTATGGGAAATGTGTAAACCTGATCAAGCAGGTTACACAAGACCGGCAAAAAGAATCTCACTAACAAGAAACCAGACAAAAATGACTTTTATTACAAATCTTTCTGTGTGAATTTAAAATTATATTTTCAAAATTAAATACACCTTCTGTGTCTGTTAGAACTGAAACTGGAATTTGCTACCTCTGTTTGAAGCGAATAAACTGTAAAAGTTCTTGCATAAACACTGGTGACTGACTCGGCTCACAGAATTATTGCAACTGCAAAACCTTTCCCAACCATTAGTTTCTCTGACAAATGAATCACACTTCCGGTATTTGTGAGACCACCGATTTTATTTTCTTCCCAACAATTTAGGCCGGAACCAGCCATTTCCATCTTCGGCGGGCTTTTTAATTGTTTATTGGTGTGATCAATTATTCACAGAGTTTAGTACTCTATAAAAATGAGTCAAGTCCTGCTTTCAACACATGCATATACTTCAAAGCTCATCGATAAAAGTAATTTTCATTGATTTGAATAATCAAGAACAGCCATTACGTACATTTATTGTTTGAAAGAAACAGCTGTATGTATTTAGACACATTTTTGGTCATATACAAGACTTGAAATCATAAATATTGCATAAAGATTTTAAAATCTTAAATGTTATAGAAATTTCTGTCTGTAAACCATATGACGAGGGAGACATAATGGAGTTTGAGGGGAAAATGGAATGCGGGGGTGGATTACTAATTGAAACAGCTTTGTCGGATGCAAGGAGACAAAGAATAGGGACAGCCATATCGACACAGGATTAAACAAAAAATATGATTAAATGAGGAACAGACTGAATAGATTTAGAGAGGCAGCCAGGTCAGAAATATTCAAATATATATATATATATATATATATATATATATATATATATATATATGTATGTATGTATGTATGTATGTATGTATGATCCTTATTTGCATCTTGCTCATTGGCCAACAGAGACCATATACACATACATTTAAATTTGTTACAGAAACTAATAGTGGCAAGGTTGATGCATACAATAAAACAAATGATCCCATATACAAACATTCCATCAATGAGAAAGATAAATACTTGAGTATACATCCACATATTCACATACATATTGATACACGTATATATACACTTACACATTACATATGTGTATAATATACCCATGCAAATGGACATACATATATAGACGCATATACTCATATCTACACAGATATACACATACATAACATACATAGATACATACATACATACATACATACATACATACATACATACTTGTTCGTCATTCGTGCTCGAAGACGACCAAGACGTCACTAACTGGTCTGGATTTTTGTGATAGGAGATGCATCTCTGAACTGTCTGTGGTACACTGGACAGGAGTTGCCGCATTTCTTGGGGTTTCTTAATTCAAGAGATGACGTGCTGCACTTCCGAAATTTATGCTGCTGACACGGCACATCTGCACTTCCTCTGCAATTCTCCTCAGTTCAAAGTCTGTATCTCCAGTATGGATGAGACTGTGCCGGATGGAGCAATTCTGTGTGAGATCTTCCCAAGGCTCCGGGTCAATGTTAAAATGTTTCCAAATGACTTAACAGAATCTTTGAAGCGTTTCTTCTGACCACCCTAATATCGTTTTCCCTCCTTCAGCTCGGCATAAAAGATCTTCTTTGGTAGTCGCGTTTCTGACATCCTGGTAACGTGGCCTGCCCATCGCATGTAATTCATCAGCAGGTTGTGCTTGCTTCGAATACCTGCACGTGTGAGAACCTCAGTGTCTGGGACCTTATTCTTCATCAGTTTCCTAAATTAACCAAAATGACAAACGGTTCAGCTTCTTGGCATGGCGTTTATAAACTACCCAGGTTTCGCCTGCATACAACAGGGTCGGCAATACCATGGCTTTGTAGACCTTCAGATTTCGTTTGTAGACTGATGCTTCTGCTCTTCCACAGATTTGCGCGTAGTCTGCCAAAGGACACACTTGCTTTAGCAAATCTAGCGTTGGTTTCATCATCGATGTAGACTGCACGTAACTGTGAACTTCATCATCGATGTGGACTCTATGTGACAGTGTACTTCCAAAGGAGGTGAACTTGACAATTTCTAGGAGGATTTGGCCATTTACTGTGATGGTAGGCTCTACGTAAAGCTGTAGTGAATTATTAAATCTTGCATTTGCTGGAATGTATCTACTGTCACCTCTATGCACGTCACAACTTCGTCTATAGTCTCATAAAATGATCTAGGCACACTCTTCTCTCCACAAGAAATTTAGCTGAGAATGTATGAATCGAAACATTGAGCAGTTTCCGATAATTTCAGATTAAACACATGCTACTTTGTTAAAACGTTTTACTCTAGCATTGTCAAACGTAATTGTTGCACAAGATTGTGAAAGTGTAACAAGAACTCCCACATAGTTTTCTGTGTTATCAAACTGTAGCGTTTCTTCTAATTCTTGCGTGACATAAGCAGTCCCTTACTTAATAACTTCCCCGACTGAGATTCATTGAAGGTCTGCAATTACTGTGTTAAGTTCTTGATCAGCCAAAGATACCTGAGACGCAATAATATTTTAGTCTTTAGCGCATTTGATTTTAACACCAAGACCCGATAGTTCTATTTCTACTTTCTGAAAACACTATTTCATCTCTAAATATGAACTCTTTCTTTTTAATCGTAGTACAGAATTCATCGCCAATTATGACATCGCATAGTCGTATTCACATCATCATCATCATCATCATCATCATCATCATCAAATTATATGTAAATCATCATATTGTCATAAAATACATTTGAAACGGGTTTGAGTTTTGCATCTGAGTACCATATTTGGTCACGTTAACATCCCATATATCGTACAAATAATTTGACATGCGAAATCTTTCAAAACGTATAATTATTTCTGCTCTTCAATTGTTTTCAAAATCAAAATTGAAGCATTTTATTACTTTCACTGAGTGCATTCGTAAGACTTCAGAAAGTAAGATATGACTGAACGAGAGTTTTCTGATATAGAGTACTAATTGGGTTTGTATTGAGTCATACCATTTACATTCATTTTGTAAAAAAAAAAAATGTAGCGAAGCTCCTATTACAGTTGCAATTAACACTCTTAAATCAACAATTCGACAATGAAGTTGATAGTGCTCTACATTTAACTACTTTCTGCCAAATTTGGTCTGATTCTATTTAGCGGTTTTTGCAAGGAAGCTGTTGAAAGTTTCTAGTAACTGTGTGCGTATTTGTTTATGGATTTGCTTTGGCATATTGGTCGAAATTGGTCCGATGGTTCTTGAGAAGAAGTTCAAACAAGAATTGCTGATGGCCAACGCATGATGGACTACTGACGACCATAACGTAAATTCACTTTACCTTACACCAATATCAACTAAAAATACTTTGCTCTTAGCTGGCTTGATAGTGCATTGCTTTCTGTAATAAACTCTATTTAACGATGACAACACATTTGCTCATGAAAGCGCCATCTGCCATGTGGTCCTCAATTTTTGTACCTGGTTATGTTCTAATAAAGGCAACAAAAAATATGCGATGCGTATACATATTCAGTTTAATTAGAGTAGAATGAACTATACACGGGGATATAGACGTAATTTTCTAGACGAAGTCAAAGAAATAGAAGATAATAACGCTGGAGCTTTTTGAGATTGAGAATTTACAGTCTTGATTATCCACTGTACGACGTCTGAATATATATTCTTGAGGGTGCAAATAACAAAACAAAATTGAAAACATACACAACAACAAACATTATTATTATTATTATTATTATTATTATTATTATTTAATGTTTAATAAGAAGGTGCTATTTTTGTTTTGTCGAACTCTCGGCATGTTTTGGTCATCATGTTTGATGGACGAATACTTAATTAAGTGCATTACCTTTACTTGATCGTTAACCAAAACAATTCCTCTAAACTAAGTCCTTCACACGTTGCAGAATTAGATGTCAGCCAATATTATACTCATACAGTATCGATTTTTAAATGGGTGACACGATTTATAATAAAGCTAATTCACCTTTAATAAGGTACTTCATATTATTCTCTGTGTTTTAAGCAGGCTTTCTTGCACTTACAAGTCTCCATTTTAGGTTCTTCTTTACACTGAAAACGTTGACATTTTTCATTTCTGGTACGAAACTATTATCACTGTCACAACGATGGATTTCGACCAACCTTATCCAAGTCTGCTTTGGTAACGTTGCTATCGGAGAACATTCTTCTTCATTAGAATAATGAAAGAAGAAGAGACATCGTTTGATGAGGAAAATAGCAAAGACTTGAGTAACTCGTGTATCAATGTTGTTACCACCCATCCCCCGCCCTCCGTGTATGGGATTAGAAATAGTCCGATGAACCAACCAGTATGTCGTAAAAGTCAGTAAAATCAGGCAACCAGGTTGTCAAATACACAACGTGCGTAATTGCAGCCTGCCGCCTGTCCAATGTCAGCCAATTTCGTGGCGAACGGGACCAAAAATTACTAGCCAGTACGTCTGGTCAGTTGTATTTTTAGTTATGTCCAATAAATTAAATTTGCTTTTCTATTTTTATGATATTAAATGAACTAGAAGTAATACATAAATAACGGCGAATTGTTTCTGATGACCGCTCATGAATTTGTGTGAAACAATTAGATAAATAACTCGTGTTTAATCTGCTTTCACTAGATTCCTGTAACTCAAAAACACAATCTTCTGCGTCTATGCAATGTCTGATGACACGTGCATCACGTAAAAATGTGGAGTTATTTGGATGCCTGTAAAGAAACCATACAGAGCCAAGGGGGAAAATATTTTCAAATGGAATAAAAACAATATCAAACGAAAACGATAGATGGGCTACAGAATTCGCTTGGAATATAGAAAAACAGGATGCACGCTAAGACCATGACAGTGATGTTATTATATTTCGTTCAGTTCAGCATCGTGAATTATATCCAAGAGTCTGGATTATCCAATTGTATATTCAGAGTCTGGAAAAAGTTATGGGAAAAAGAGTACTTTATCCAGACTTGAAAATAAAAAAATGGAAAATACAGATTTTGTCTTATTGGTCTGGAAAAGGTATGAAATTTCGGGATGCTATATTTATTCAATTTGTTGCATCGTGGGGATAGATGCGGCATCGTCTGCTACATACAAGTGCAGTGTGGTTGGCGAGACTCGGCGTGACCTAGCTACTTCCCACTCATGACTGGTGGATACTATTTTAGATCATGCAAATACATGGAGCTCATTTACAGTGACACAGACTTCAGATACATGTGCACGATGGGTCTGGAAAAATTTACCTACCAGTCTGGGGAAATGTCTGGAATCTTTTTGACCAACAGCTGTTCGAACCCTATAATAATATTCGAGGCTCTACCTCAGTGAATTTTCATGCGAGCCTCTCAAAATGAAGGTAAATTGACCCCATTTGTTCACTCACGAATGATTTGAACACCATTTGTATCAACACAGAGAGCAACACTACTCGTTCGGCATATGCTAATAACGAGTGGCCTATGTACATGTGATCAGCCAACTTGGCCTGAAGTTATGGAGCAGTTCATTTTTTATTCAGGACTAAGCAATTATTGGAGCCCTCGCATGCCACAGGTAAACAAACACGGTCCACACATTAGACAAACTGTATTACAAATATACCTTAAAACACAACTTAGACGATGCAGGGGATGTTTGAATTAAGTAAATGTATCTACATTACATGACGCTTATTCACAGATCTACATTCGTATCATTCCCGATGCTGAGCTGAACGAACTATAACTGTTACGCTGCATTTTGATGATTTCCTGGTCATTAAATTGTGGCCATGTTATGCCGAAGTTAATAAAATTTTTATTATATTTGACATATGATATAAATGTCATATTTTGTGTTTTCTTTATGCTCCATGTTCATTATATAAATAACCTTCATGCAGGGCTGATATTGATGTCTACCTGATGTTTCCATTGAGCCATTGCCTAAGTTTTGTCTTCTTGTATGGTTAAATGAACTTACAGTTGATTATAAACAGTACCAGTAGCATTCTCATGTTACTGTTCCCATGGGCTTGGAGGATTGTTTGGCGAGTGCCACTCACAGTGCTAGTAATACGTCCCGACGTAGCTATCTCATCCGGGTCTTGGACTTATATTTTAACTTTGTATTTTAGGGATTTTACCGGTTTTCTTGTTTTCTTGGCTTTTTGGGGAAGATATTTTGCAACTCAGTATATTTTGTCTTTTGCTTCATGGCGTATTTTTAATTTTGATTACAGTTGTTTGTTTTATATAGATTGTGCTTCTGCAGTTGGTGCTACCTAGCGTTTAATCGGAGCTATATAGCAATAATTACACTGACGTACCGTTTAACCTTTTATACAGATAGTTGCACACACACACACACACACACACACACACACACACACTATAAATGATATCGAAATAACTTCACTGCCATTGTCATATAATAGGAAATGCAAGTAGTGTAGGCACCATAATATTCATTCCTGCCGATTCATTTGGGGAGATATTGCTTCTAAAACGTTTGAAGTCTTCTGGAAAACTGTTAAACTAAAGTATAAAACACAAATAGTTGCGTATCCTGACACGATACAAAGTGTTTGTAATAAGTTACTTTATGAAATGCATCTGCACTATGAACAGTTGTTTAATAAATGATCATATTCAGTTCTGCGTTTACTACTCGAATTAACAGTGACAAATACCATTTAGATTAATAATTTTTTAAACTTTTATTTGCCCCTGCAGAGGTGTGCATGGACCAGGGAAGTCATCGCATTTGCCACCTTACAATATATTCCAGCGCTGTAATAATTATAGGTTACTGCATTTGTATGGGAAAATATGAACGAGTTTTTCGGATGGATATACTGCACGACCTTGGGAGTGCAGTATATCCATCCGACAAAACGAGTTCATATTTTCCCATACAAATGCAGTAACCTTTTTATTATATGCTCATTTTCTTATTGTACCTAAAGCTTAAATACATAAACAAAAATACACTACAAGAAACAAAGTAACTAAACGTATGCCGTATTCCAAACTAAATACACAAGTGTAGATTCATCATTACATAACATTATTAATGCGCACGTAAATCTGCCCAGATAAATTTGAACTTGGTCGCGCGCTATACATACGTTTCGAAAGAAAATGGCGTTTTGGGCTACTTAAAATTGAAATTTGGAGTTATGTTGTGAATGAATGCGCATTGCAACAACTTTTCCATTTGATCTGAAATGAATACATTTTGGTATTTTGTCGATTCGACGTAATTTCGTGATTATGGACTGGATTTATCTACATGAGGTACATCGGATTCCAGCAGCGTCTGTGCCAATTCTGCATGAAATAACGTTACACATCGGATTGACCAGCGAGGGAGAAGCGTGTTGACATCTGCAAGTGTGTTTCTGTTCTGTAATTGAATGTTTGAAATCATAATGTGGGAAAAATATGAAGTCTTTCAATTGCAATTATCGAAAAGACGCTATGGAATTTAATGTTCATTTTATTTTGAGTGCAGTAAGGTGGCTGTAATTGCACTTGGAATATAGTCGAAATTGCAGTACAATTTCGAAATGTGTAATCAAGCTTGAGAACCCATGACATGGCTCATGTATTTCGGATTTGGAGAACTAATAAAGTACATTTTGATGAAATTCATGATGCAAAACGGTTAAGTATGTTTATTGCGATTCTTATTAAGACAGTTTATGCCTTGTCACTTGCATGTTATTTGTAAGGACCCTGTCTGGCGTCTAAAGCTAGTCTAAATCTGAAACATTGTATCAAAGCAGCTGGCATGTGGCAGAGCACGAAACATTTCATATTTCGATTATACTTCATAATCCAGTGAAACTGTAAGTAATGCGGCTTCGAAAGCAAAGTGGTTTTATCCCTACAGTAGGTACACTGCCCAAGTGATATCCCGTATGGTTTAGTAATCCGAGTTTCTTCTGCCCCACCCCTTTTTTGATATTTGAACATTTATGTTGGGATGTAGGGTTAAAGTCGATTGCTGATCGAAAAATGGAAGTCGCCGTCACTGTGCATTGGCGGCATAGGGTAGCCTCTTACCAGTGGGCCTAGCAAACTTTAACGATATTACATCGAGTAATACCTGCATGAAATCGATAGGAAATTAATTTTTCATCGAAATAACAAGTATTATAATTGATATGTCTTTAATCCGCTGACAGACGAGATGAAACTACAGAATTCATGAAATTTAAATTTGTACTCGCCATTTGCATTGTAATTCGCATGACTAAACAATTCGTGCAGTCTACATGTCCATGACATCCGAGGTCCAGTATTTATGTCATATCAGCTGTGATCCATTTATAATATTGTTCTACAAAAATTCCAAAATATTTAATGAAATTCATACTGTTTGTAAAAGAACGAAGGGACACATAATTCTCAACATCTCTATTTTGAGAACGACCACTAGAAAACGGTTGCTGTCGCAGAAATTTGAAGAAAACCAGATTCATCAAACATTGAGTATGTGTCAACGATGATTTTGTTGTATCACGTGACTACTGCTTTGACACGTGCTCTCTGCTTGATGCATCTGGCTTTATGGAGGCGAATTCCAATTTTTCGATAGGCAATTATCTCAGACCCTACACCCTGTCATGTAAGACCAAATATTAAAAATGGGGTGAGAAGGGTCAGAGTTAACTTGGATTAACGGTTAATTTTCTAATAACATTAGCCCCAGGAAGCTTTTTGGTCATTTTCTAAACATCAACGGTCGTAAACATACACCGACTGTCTTTTGATCTTGGTGAGTTGGAATAACAGCTTAATCCATCAATTAAGTATGAACATCAAATTTCATGCTTAATTATACCAACTGCCATAATAAAAATTCAATTATATGGTTCAGATTTGCAGGTAATCTGTCAATTCAAAATTTTATTTTGGAGCCATTTCTACTAATAATACGATAAAAGTGTTTGCATGTGAGAGAGACAGAGAGAGAGAGAAACGAATGCATGTACACAGTTGTAGTTTTCTTGAATTTTGCTAGATAGCTAAGCTAATTACATGTATCTTGGTATCATACTACTTCTGCTAATAATAATACATGTGAAATAATAATAATGCTAATGCTATTCGGTTCATAATACATACATTTGTCCTGAACCAAGTTTGAGAGCTGAACGTGCCTTCAGAGACTTCCTGTCAACAGAGGTCATTTTTTTGCCTTTTCCTATGGGTGGCTGCTGTAGACAGGTTTGACTGTGCAACTTGTTTGCCTCTATGTACAATGAACCAACCAACCAAACAACCAACCAATCTATATACCAATCAATCAACTAATTAGTAAATAATAATAATAAGAAGAAGAAGAAGAAAAAGAAGAAGAAGAAGAAGAAGAGGAAGAAGAAGAAGAAGAAGAGGAAGAGGAATCACGAACATAATCATGAACCATGTATACAATTAGAAATGGTACAAGTTATCTACATATCTATGTTAACCTCATTGAAAAATTATTTTAAAATTCATGTCTATTTCATAGTATGATATCATAAGGACTTTCTTCCGGATGAGTAGCAAATTATATTTTCTATAAACCATCTCCATTTCAACAAGAGATTTACATTTGTATGTTTTAAAATTTAAACTTGTTTATAGTAAATTTATCTATTAAAATTAACGAATTAATGGCTTTTTATATATGATGTATACCAAACATGACATTGTTTAATGTCAATTTGATCTGGTTTTGGAAGAACAACCTTTCATCGGAAGACTACATTTTATTTAAGTGAGAGAATGTCAATTATTATTTTTATAGATATTCCGTTTTGTCTCACTATGGACAAATTCGTTTCCAGCGAACTTCATCTTTGAAGGATCAATATTGCACAATACTTTCCAGTGAAATACCAATGCTGAGAACTGTTAAATAGTAGCTCCCAATGTACACCATTAATTCTTACAGGCAAAACTATTTTTCCATATTTGATGTGATATAATTTGCAATTCTTATCTGTTACAAAAAATATTGTTTGTTTCTCGGCCTTAATAATAACAAAATGTGTTTTAAGAAAAGATAATTCTGGATTAGAAATACTGGTTTTATCTGTAACAATTATATGTTTGGAAACGTTATTTAGAATAAACCAATCAAAGCTAAGAGATGGATACTATTTAATAGAATAAACCAATCAAAACTTAGAGATGGATACTATTTAATGCCTGTTAGTAATTCTTCATACGAGACAAGCTTTACTGACTTGAAAATACCATTAACATGTACTGTGCCATTTCTTATCAATGATTTGAAGAAATAATTTTCCAGTGATAGAACACTTGACAGGTATTCCATAATGGTTCAAAAAGAACAGTCTAAATGATATATATCGTATTCTTACGCTAAAACTATACTTTCAACAAATAGTGATAAAAACCAGTCAACAACTATGTGCGTTTCATAGTTTTAAAGTTCGTGTTATCAGATTAGCATTTGTTTACATACTATGTGCAATTTAAAGGGGAACTTACTTCTATCGCAAATGATAATATTACAAATTATACAATAAAACAAATGTAGAGCTGATCGAAACTTTTCTTCAGCAAGATACTTCATCCATCGATCGGTCAATCGAGACATGTACACGCAAACCCATCCATGCATTCATGCATACATGCATACATACATACATACATACATAAACACACACACACACACACACATGCATACATACATACATACATACATACATACATACATACATACATAACTGGAATCAATTTTGTCTTAGGTTTCTAAGAAAGAAAATTATATATTTCAGAAAGAAAAGAAAAAACGAAAAAATCATTTGCATATTCGGTCTGATCAATTCAAATAACTGACAGAGTAGACGACCACAAGAATTTAATAAATGTGCGCATGTCGATAGAAGCACTTAAACATGCTAATTTACGCAACAACGTTGAAACAGTATTTAATTTAGTGATTGCCAATTAACTGATTATTCTATTAATACTTAATTATACGGCAGTTAGTCATTAATGGCTGATGGTGCGTGCTGTCGACATATATTTTTATTACAACCAAGGCTTAATACTAACGTCACGGAATAATGGATTTCTTTGATAATGACAGGAGGTACAGAATGCAGTTAAAATGTCATTTTTGTAAGGTTAATATATGATAATATATGTAACCTAGAAATGCTGCTATAGTAGCTGACATATTCTTGAGTTATTTACATATCTTATAGCATGCATATATATATATATATATAGCTATGTTGTTTAAGTATAGTATATATATATATATATATATATATATATATATATGTATATATATGTATGCTATCAACTCCAAATCTCTGGGGAAAACTAATGTTACGACTGGCGTAGTTATGACATTGTTTACATGAGGGAGCAAAAAAAAAACAACCTTGACTCTATATAATTAATGGTAAAATAAATTTATGACTTATTTGTATCAACTATTTTTCTAAAATAAAATGCATTATTCTCAGAAATACAGAGTTATATTTTTCCTTGTCGATGATAAATGAGCTTTTGTTGTTCCACAATTCTTAGCGTTTTTTTCGCTCTGTTCATATTTAATGAAGATCTGAAGAGGTAAAATTCATTTTGTTACAGCCTCTGGTATCTCGATTATACTGATGTGACATAAAAAAAGAACAGCCATTTTAGAAAAATGTACAATTACACGTGCAATCTAGAATGGATGAATTGTGTGGGGATAGAGTCTGTGTGTATGAGCTTCAAATTCTCTTCGACTTAATATTTTATTGAAATAAATATTTACAAATGGACACAATCCGTATGTACCATCAGGCTTGACTTACAATATAATCTATTAGTTTCTCCTAAAGTTTCAAGACATTTGAACAGTATCTATGACGCACGCTGGATGTTCTGTGGGAAACAAATCAGTGTTACCAACCAAGCAATAAGAAAAATATTGAAAAACTTCCATTTGATGATGAAATTTTAAGATATGTCAGGTGGGTCCTGGTTCCGTGTTTGCATGTAAATAGTGAAATTTGATTATAAAGTCAAATCTACGTGCTTTAAATGCTTGAGAATTCATAACGTAATAGAACAAAAAATACGGACATGGAATTTATAAGCGATCATCATTTTGGACTTTGAATTTACAGCCCTGTTTAGTTTACCTAATTTACTTACTATTTAGACGGGAGGATCACACTCGGAGTTGCCGACAAGAGAACAGACGTTCAGCCATTAGTAATCAAGCTAGCGATATTTTCTATGATGCTTGTGTCATGATCATCATTATAACTTACACTTTTTGCATCACCATCATGATTCCGATACTTGTATAGCACAATACAACGACTACTGCTACGGCTATTACTGTACAACAACCACCAGCACCACAAACACCACTACTATTACCACTACTATTGCTACTGATATTACAACTACTACTACTATATTACTATTGCCACAGCCACCACCGGCACCAACACCACCAATACTATTACTACTACTATTACTACTGATATTACCACTATTACTACTAATATACTACTAATGCCATAGTCACCACCAGCAACAACACCACCATTAATATTACCACTACCACCAGCACCAGCACCACCACAACTATTACTACCATTGATATTGCCACTATTACAACCAATAATGTCACAGCAATAACCACAACCACTTCAGATACTACCACCAATATTGCCACAACCACCATCATCAGCACCACCACTACTATTGCTACTACTATTAACAGAGTCAGCACACCACCACTATTAATATAACTACTACTTCTACCACAGCCACCAGCACCATCACTACCTTTATTACTAGTACTACTCACAAACCACCACCACCACAACTGGTACTCTTTCTACTACTACTACTACTACTACTACTACTACTACTCTATTATAACGTATCAGGCGAATTTCACTTTCTGTGGATTAATAACAATCTATTGTTTTATCTTTTATGAAGATTAAAAAGAGTTATCAAAATGAGATTTTTGTAATTAATAAAGCCAATCAACTCTCGTGCGGCATAATAATTTCCATAATATTTGGCTGTAAAGATGCTTGTCAGAAATGCGAGGTTTGTTTACTGGAAAGCCGCGAGACACTTATTAAAGGCCTACCACGCAAATATTCCATAAAATTTCTCCCCAAATTTCATTTATCATGTCAAATGTTGAAATATTTCATCTGATTAATGACCTTTTCACCGCCCACAAGAAAGTGTCTCCATAATAAATTCATAATATCTTGTAAAATAACATTTTTATTGCTTTTGGAGATCCTCGTGAATATTGGCACACGACGAAAGACATTTCATACTTTGACATTTGCGAAATATATCATAATGCAACGCCTCTATAGCCATAAAGTTTTGGGTCAACAATCTCTGTAGAAGAACAGCAAGAAGAACATCAAGGACACATCGAATATTTTGTATCTGTACCAAAACGCTTAAACCCCCCAAACTTGCATACAGAATATCAAATACTATTAAACTATACAGAATGGACAAAGAAATATGGAAACTAGGAAATAAGGAAAAAATGTATCAATACTTATTTAAAATAAAACACCAAAAAATCGTAAATAAAATAGAATAGATGATTCCCACCCTGAAATGGGAGGGAATTTTGGAACACTAATGATAGTAATGATCCTAAATTATATAAAGAAATAATAGATTACATTTGCTACATTATAGAAATGAGAAAAAAACATATTTGGATAGCAGAAGAAATTACATTATAACCTTCTCGTGGGTTGGTGGTTCTTTCCGAGGGTTTTCCCGAGTTCTTCCTCCACCATTTATACTGGCCGCCATGTATAGCCTATCTTGTGCTGAAAAATGGCGTTAAACCCTATAACAACAACAACAATAACAACATTATAACCAATTGCAAACCCAGAGTGGGTGGAGCCCTGCAGAAAGCCAAGAGCTACCAAAAAAGGACTGCAGATGGGTCACCCACAATGCACAGCAAAAGATGCTTTTATAACCAACTGCAAACCCAGATACCTTTACGAATCTTCTCTGAACGAAACAGGAGTGGGTGGAGCCCCGCAGAAAGCCGAGAGCTACCTAAACAGGACTGCAGAGGACCCACCCACACTGCACAACAAAAAATGTTTTTGAGCACGTCCAAGTGATTACAAATTTCAAATCTCGTAAGGAAAGCGTAACACGCATCACTATGTCTTACTGCTACCAAAGTTAAATAATCCAAATATGAAGTATTGCGAATTTGCAGACAACGAAACAAGAGTGGAGTGAGACCTGCAGAAAAGCCACCATTAAGATGAGCTACCTAAAAAGGACTGCAGCAGAGCCATCCACACTGTATATCAGAAGAGATTCCCCAATCACGCCCGCGTGATCACAACTTTTGACCGTATTCCAATCGAACCCTCAAGTCACATATTACAATATATTCTCTAAACATAATGATGCGGGGGAAAAAAGGGAAACTAAACAACATGAATATTTTGAACGAAACAGGAGTGGGTGGAGCCCTGCAGAAAAGCCATCATTAGGATGAGCTACCTAAAGAGGACTGCAGAGGAGCCTCCCACACGGTATAACAGAAGTAACAACTTTCAATCCTTTCCAACTTAACCTTTTATTTTCATGGAGGAAGTCATAACACGCATCGCCATGTATAAACCCAATAAACTACAAGACAAACCAACTAAACAATGCAACACACTACGGTGTAGTATAGCGCAACGAAATAAAATGGATTAGATCAAGATAACCAATTTAAATCCCGAAATAAGTGTTAAGGCACTTGAATACTGAAAAACCTATGACCTATGACCAACTGTTAACACTACTCTACAACTTTAAAAATATCTTAGCGCCAAGACACAAACCACCCAGCACACAATTGGACAACAGTATGTCAAGGCATACAGAACCACTGCAACACATTAACAAAACGCAACGCATGCAAACACAAACAAAATCACAAAGCACTTAGACATCTTATTTATCTCAAACACTTATATTTTGGCTTAAATACGAATATTTCAAATTAAACCACATGGATAGGTTTAGATAAGGAAAACAACTACGATCAATCTGATCTTGATAGTGCTGTCCTAACAACAAAAAGGGGTGCAAAAACAACACAACACACGCTGAACAACACGACACAAGGACAAAACTGACTTTGGCAGAGTCACTCCGCGAAAACAACTAACCGAGGGGCAAAAGGAGAGGAAACCAACCCTTGGACCGGGTGGTCCCAAGGGAGGGGAGTACTATTCTAAGTTCAAGGCGAGGGAAGATAGAAACCAGACCCATTGCCAGCTCGGGCGAAGGGAAGGGAGTATATCATTACCAAACCTATCAAGGGATAATTTAAACTCAATAATCTGATGAACAAAACATAGAGTAACCCTCACTAAATTACATATATACTATTTATTATTTTTGAAACACAAAAACTTATTACATCTAAAGGGAGGACAGGGGAAACCCACACCATAACACATACCATTCGGAACACAGGGTGTCATCTCTGAGTCCTAACCAGCCATATATGCTGGGAAGGTGCTAAGGGGTGTCAACATGGAGATTTGCACATCTTCAGTTGTAGAGGTATGTAAGTTACTTATTAATTTCCTATGTATATTATTTCTTATATATATATTGTAAGTTATAGCTATTGTACGTACTACCTCGCTTATTTTTGCATGTTTTCAATGTAGCTTTGGCTTGCGTCGTATAACGCAAATATTTTCTATTCTTATTTGTGACTTAGCAAGAGATTTATATTAGCAATATAAAGTTTCATTTTATTAAGAAATGTTTAGTACCATAGGAACCTTAACGGACACAGGTTCACTTCTGAACCTGTTTATTGTTTTGCAATGTTGTACCGATAATGTAATTTGTATAACTTACCGTATATAACGGCATTACCTGTTATCTTAAATGCTCGTGTCATGCATAGTACACGGTGTTAGATGTATTTTCAGCTGATCAGTGATACATGCTGATAGTAGTCGATGTGGTACCAGCTGCAGAGCTAACCATAGAAGTTGACCATAGCAGCTGTAAAGCTGAACCATAGCAGCCGTAGAGCTGAGTGAACAGTGTTGCTGGTCGAGTAGCAGGTGATCGGGCGTTGCTGACCGAATTGGTGGGCGCTGATTGCTTGATTGACCAAGGAATTGAATGGTGGTTGGTGACTACCTATAATGATGCTTGCTAGGTTGACCAGTGTGACTGGTAGCCAAGTATGATATTGACGGGAGTGTTTAGTGTTACTCCATGCATGTAATCTTTAAGCCGTGTGCTAATTTGGGGTTTGTTATACCAAGTGTTTTGGGAGTGTAAAGATATTTTTGTATGATATCTGTCCAATTAATTCATTTTACTATTTGAGTAAAATACTTCAGTTTTCACTATTTGAGTGAATACATCATTTTTTGTACTAATGAGTAAAACACGTCATTCTTTTCATCGTATGAAATTATTGTGAATCGTTCACCTTTGTCCTTGTACTGTGTAAGGTCATTTATTTGTATTTATATTTGTTGCATTTTTAGGTTCGTGCGGATTATGTTAACTTGTCCAATATCTGGATCTTATACACACACGTATTAATCAATATTCTTTTCTCATTCAAGTCATACATCAATAAACATTGTGTCTGTGTTACCATCAAAAGTGTTCTGTTGTAAATCCGAAATCCAACCCGGTTATCTTGTTACAAAGATGTTTGTATATAACTCCAAAGATAATGTTTATTGTTTTTATTCCAGATTATTTGTGTGATTATGCTTAATTTTTGATCCATTATGAGGCACCATAAAAATGTTATCAGTAGCAGACAATCCCCCAAAATTTGATATAGACTCTGCACGTAGCGTAGAACAGAGTTCGTTTGAAATAATTCTATTTCTTTTGAGAAATTCGTAGCAAATATTTTCTGTAATATTTCAAGCTGGAATCATCTAAAGTTTGCACATTGTTAGATTTATACGGTAGCAAGAACAATTGCTGCCACTCTTGATCTTTTATCAATGAACTAAACATTCCACTTCCTTCCAGAATTTTGTATTTCATTGCTTCCAAGCAACGTTTCATATATACCTAAACATCCTTTATTTATTATAACAATAAATATAAGAGATAAAAGATTATTGTAAATTAGAGTCATAAGTGATTTTATAGCCTAATTATGCTTTGAAGATCTATGGAGTTAATGTTAATAGATAATCGAGTTTTAAAACTAATAAACATTCAGCAGGATCAACGCACACTAGCGTAATCATTCAAACAGCCAATGCCTTTCTAAAACTGTTGTGTAATACGCACTTTTTCTTTCCATTGATTTTAATATGGGGCTTAAACCTTAATGTGGTTCTTAAACGTCTTCATCTGTGGACATTTTGGATGGTATAGTTAGTTTGAGCTTATTTCCTGTATAGTTTATAATGTCAATTTTACAAAAGAATGTCTCATCACACAACATTCGTTTAAGCTATGTAAGTTTCAAGGTATTTATAATATTGAATGTATTACTTATATTAACCTCTCCCCCTTCCGATAATCCTTCAGGGCAGTATTTAATTTAATTTTGTCCTTTATGTCATACAAACTTGTAAAGGAGTTTATTTAGATGGCTATGAACCTGCTTTTCTATATGGAGTTGGTAATGACAATGAAAGAAGATTAAAACTGGAAATAGCTACACTTTTTTTTATCGCTGTCATCGTTCCAGATGAGTTTTTTTAAAAAAAAAAAAAAAAAAACCTTTGCACCACTGAGTCAACAGATTAATAATTGACCCGATTTTAGTTGGATCGTGAAGAGGTTGTAAGTTTTCCTCGGGTGTACTGTACTTATTTTTAAGTGAGTTGAAAATTTATACTAAATACAACAAACCTAGTTCAGATCCAGTTAGATCTGTATTTTGAACAATATTTCATGTTACTACGTGTTACTACATCTGTGTTTGGTTGATTTTGCTATAGGGACAGAAATAAATATAGATGTAACGGTTCTAAAGCCGACTTTAGGGATATCTATGAGTCATCAGAAGGAAGTGACGTATCATCAACATTCTGAGAAAGAGCATAGGTTATGATGCACATGTTTGTTCCTCTAATATTTGTATCTCCTCGTATCATATGGGCTAATATCTCTGCACACGTGATATAAATGTATGGGGCTAGTCGATCGCCTTATCTACATCCTCATTTGATACTAAAACAATTAGAATCTTGGTCATTAACATTTACACAAAATTTGACGTTCCGAGAAAAAGAAATGTTTAATCCAATTTCTGGTTCTTTCTTCAAAATTAAAAAAACACCAATAATTTTATCGACAACTAACCATGAAACTGAGTCAAATGCTTTATAAAAAGAAGAAATCCAGGAATATTGTACATTTTGGTGTACAACATTAAATCATTAAATATCTTATGTTCTTACCGGTGGATCATTTTACCTCCAGCTATACCTATGAACTATGTATTATATTTCCTCCACACATTTACTAAATTATGGTGGTAAATTTTCATATAGCTTTTGCAACATCTGCTTAATGTAATACAATACAATAAGAGAGCAACTGAGAAGAGGAAGAAGAAAACAGCACAGGAGGAGAAAGAAAAAGACAAGGAGAAAAAGAAGAGAAACAAAAGATAAAGAGAACGATAGAGAATGGAGAGAAAAAGCAAAAAAAAATTATTTTCCCTACAGTGGTAAAAACAAAATCTGTAATCCCTTATTTTAGACACACAGAGAGAAAAAAAGTTACATTGTAACTTTGACACTGTTTCATATAGTGATGCGGTATTGAACAGGGAGAGCAAAGCGGAAGATATACGATACATTTGATCAGGTACAAATCCTAAATCTGATACGGTGGAGCGGAACTTAACCTGCTTTCAGATTCTGATACACCTTTAACACGGATATCCTATCGTGATATAAGTGACCGAAATGTATAGCATAGTTAGTATACATTCACAATGAATAAGATTCTAACATGGAAACATTAATTAATTATCCTATAAGCAAAATTATACAACTTCTATCCTCTGCTGACTCTGGCCTGTGGCGACGCGTGGATAATAACGCTGCTGACCGGAAATAGAACTCATTTGTTGGATTACAGTTGTATATTCTTATGTTTTCACTTGAGCTGTCACCAAGTACCAATTGACAGACTGGTCCTATAAATAAAGCGAAGGATTAGGAAAACATGTATTATAGTGAGTTATGTCACTGTTAAAAAATAAACACAAGCATGGAGTAATCTCCCACCCCACCCCCACCCCGCCAAGGCGCATTCATTTGCTAATAGAATAACCTAGAAATAATCTCAGTCCAAAAGTTAATTTCACTTCGAAAGTTTGAACAGCTCTTTACTTTCTGTTGTTCGAAGTTTTGAAAGTTCTGCGTAGAAGTTATCATAAAAACTGCATGCATCAGACACATTCTTGTTCTTAGCATTTGCTTTGTAAGATCTTCCTTAATCAGTACGCAGGAACTCTTAGGACTCACGTTAGTAATGATATGGAAGAATGAGAACCAGTCTAGAAATGAGTGAACCTAAAATTTAGTATATATGAGTTTGTCTGGCCAGTACTGATTGATACTGAAAGTAAAATTTTAGCGAATTAAATCTTTTCACAGTCTATCCAAGTTCTTACTGAAGAAAAGAGACAATGTACTATTGGCATAATTTCAGTCCTTTTACAGACTTGAGTTTGAGAAAACTCGTTGATGAAATTAGCACCTGAATCTTTTGGGGTATAACTGAAAACACGTGTGGATCAAAAACAAAATGCCGTGGCTCATGTGTCTTTCTCTACACGAAAGCTTGCATCAGGGATATGTCAGTACTGACAAGTACAGGTTTGATCATGAGCATTTCTGAAGATTCAAGTTATTCAATTTTTAAGATGCTGATGCTTTCATAGGTCTACAAATGGAGCTGAAATAATACCGTGAGTCCTTGGACACCTTTCTGTTTTTTCGGCTATCCAGCTTTGTCAACATGGATGAAAACTTGCAAATAATTGGTTTGTAGGATCCAACTTGAATTGGCCAAAACGATACATCATTAATGTCATGGGACGAGACATTAACCCTCAACGTATTCGCCAAAAGAATGATTATATTTTCTACATATTGTTCTGTAGATTCCATGTTTGCTCAATCTCCTGCACAGTAAACCATGATGTTGTCAGCGCATGTGAATTGCTAGTGCTCAATAATCCTTAGTTTCAGACTTCTGTAAGTAACCTGTAGTCCAGCTGTACAACGCACTCCAGCTGTACAATGCACTCCAGCTGTCACGTTTTCCTTACCTATACAGGTTCTAGTTTTCTACTTGTATTCCCCTGATCACCTCTCTTTATTTAGTCACTCCATCTGTCAGTTTGAATGTTTCTTTTCTTATATGCGTTTGCATCTCTCTCTCTCTCTCTCTCTCTCTCTCTCTCTCTCTCTCTCTCTCTCTCTCTCTGGACCAATCGATCGATCGATCTTCGGCAGGGCTCTCTCGCTAGCTGATTCAGTTCAGGTTTCTACATATTCGAGTGACGCAATCTTTTTGATTTTCTATGTAAGCAAATCTAACTTGGTCTAAACTGAATCAAAATTTCCCCTGCCGTATCTGTGCTCTCGAGCTCATTCTTTACAAACTCTATATTAGAAGTTTGTGATGGGAAGAGAACACTTTATCAAAGTAAGACAAATGCCTTTGGAGGCTTTCCTCTATCTATCTATTTGCTCCTTTATCTGAATTTTACTCGTTGCTTTCGTCGATCTGTACTTCATCTCGCATGTGAAGATAAATCTTATTTGTTTTAATGAAACTGTTAAAATAGTCTAAGGCATCGCAGAAAACAAATTAGTCAATGCTAAGCAGGTGCATTTTAGACTACTTTAATGTGATATCATATCATCAAACTTCAGGCCATTGTTCCACAAGCGCGTTTGAGACTACAGACACATCAACACATTCAGTTTAGAGTCGTAGCAAATTATTGGAGGCTTCAACTTTATAGAGAGAAAGAAGAGAAACAAATGCAGTTACAGAAAGAAGAAAGAGAACTGCAGTTGCAGAAAGAGGATATATAT
>JAECUM010050860.1:0-10435 GCA_016617855.1 Megalonaias nervosa | reverse complement strand
ACCTATAAACAGATCTTACCTATAAATAAATCTTACCTATAAACAAATCTTACCTATAAATAAATCTCACCTATAAATAAATCTTACCTATAAACAAATCTTACCTATAAACAGACCTTACCTATAAACAAATTTTACCTATAAACAGATCTTACCTATAAACAAATCTTACCTATTAACAAATCTTACCTATAAATAAATCTTACCTATAAACAAATCTTGCCTATAAACAGATCTTACCTATAAACAGATCTTACCTATAAACAGATCTCACCTATAAATAAATCTTACCTATAAACAAATCTTACCTATTAATAAATCTTACCTATAAATAAATCTTACCTATAAACAGATCCTACCTATAAACAAATCTTACCTATAAACAATTCTTATTAACAGATCTTACCTATTAATAAATCTTAACTATTAATAAATCTTACCTATAAATAACTCTTACCTATAAACAGATCTTACCTATAAACAAATCTTACCTGTAAATAAATCTTACCTATAAACAAATCTTATCTATTAACAAATCTTACCTATAAACAGATCTTACCTATAAACAAATCTTACCTATAAATAAATCTTACCTATAAATAAATCTTACCTATAAACAGATCTTACCTATAAATAAATCTAACCTATAAACAAATCTTACCTATAAACAGATCTTACCTATAAACAAATCTTACCTATAAACAAATCTTACCTATAAATAAATCTTACCTATAAACAAATCTTACCTATAAACAGATCTCACCTATAAACAAATCTTACCTATAAAAAAATCTTACCTATAAACAGATCTTACCTATGAATAAATCTTACCTATAAACAAATCTTACCTATAAACAAATTTTACCTATAAACAGATCTTACCTATAAATAAATCTTACCTATAAACAAATCTTACCTATAAACAAATCTTACCTATAAACAAATCTTACCTATCAACAAATCTTACCTATAAACAAATCTTACCTATAAACAAATCTTACCTAAACAGATCTTACCTATAAATAAATCTTACCTATAAATAAACCTTACCTATAAACAGATCTTACCTATAAACAGATCTTACCTATAAATAAATCTTACGTATAAACAAATCTTACCTATAAACAAATATTACCTATAAACAAATCTTACCTATAAATAAATCTTACCTATAAAGAGATCTTACCTATAAATAAATCTAACCTATAAACAAATCTTACCTATAAATAAATCTTACCTATAAATAAATCTTACCTATAAACAAATCTTACCTATAAACAGATCTTACCTATAAACAAATCTTACCTATAAACAAATCTTACCTATAAACAAATCTAACCTATAAAGAAATCTGACCTATTAACAAATCTTACCTATAAACAAATTTTACCTATATATAAATCTTACCTATAAACAAATCTTACCTATAAACAGATCTTACCTATAAACAAATTTTACCTATAAAAAAATCTTACCTATAAACAGATCTTACCTATGAATAAATCTTACCTATAAACAAATCTTACCTATAAACAAATTTTACCTATAAACAGATCTTACCTGTAAATAAATCTTACCTATAAACAAATCTTACCTATAAACAGATCTTACCTATAAACAAATCTTACCTATCAACAAATCTTACCTATAAACAAATCTTACCTATAAACAAATCTTACCTAAACAGATCTTACCTATAAATAAATCTTACCTATAAATAAACCTTACCTATAAACAGATCTTACCTATAAACAGATCTTACCTATAAATAAATCTTACGTATAAACAAATCTTACCTATAAACAAATATTACCTATAAACAAATCTTACCTATAAATAAATCTTACCTATAAACAGATCTTACCTATAAACAAATCTTACCTATAAATAAATCTTACCTATAAATAAATCTTACCTATAAACAAATCTTACCTATAAACAAATCTTACCTATAAACAAATCTTACCTATAAATAGATCTTACCTATAAATAAATCTAACCTATAAACAAATCTTACCTATTAACAAATCTTACCTATAAACAAATCTTACCTATAAATAAATCTTACCTATAAACAAATCTTACCTATAAACAGATCTTACCTATAAACAAGTCTTACCTATAAACAAATCTTACCTATAAACAGATCTTACCTATGAATAAATCTTACCTATAACCAAATCTTACCTATAAACAAATTTTACCTATAAACAGATCTTACCTATAAACAAATCTTACCTATTAACAAATCTTACCTATAAATAAATCTTACCTATAAACAAATCTTACCTATTAATAAATCTTACCTATAAATAAATCTTACCTATAAACAGATCTTACCTATAAACAAATCTTACCTATAAGCAATTCTTATTAACAGATCTTACCTATTAATAGATCTTAACTATTAATAAATCTTACCTATAAATAACTCTTACCTATAAACAGATCTTACGTATAAACAAATCTTACCTGCAAATAAATCTTACCTATAAACAAATCTTAACTATTAACAAATCTTACCTATAAACAGATCTTACCTATTAACAAATCTTACCTATAAATAAATCTTACCTATAAATAAATCTTACCTATTAACACATCTTACCTATAAATAAATCTAACCTATAAACAAATCTTACCTATTAACAAATCTTACGTATAAACCAATCATACCTATAAATAAATCTTACCTATAAACAAATCTTACCTATAAACAGATCTTACCTATAAACAAATTTTACCTATAAAAAAATCTTACCTATAAACAGATCTTACCTATGAATAAATCTTACCTATAAACAAATCTCACCTATAAACAAATTTTACCTATAAACAGATCTTACCTATAAACAAATCTTACCTATTAACAAATCTTACCTATTAATAAATCTTACCTATAAATAAATCTTACCTATAAACAAATCTTACCTATAAACAGATCTTACCTATAAACAAATCTTACCTATCAACAAATCTTACCTAGAAACAAATCTTACCTATAAACAAATCTAACCTAAACAGATCTTACCTATAAATAAATCTTACCTATAAATAAATCTTACCTATAAACAGATCTTACCTATAAACAGATCTTACCTATAAATAAATCTTACCTATAAACAAATCTTACCTATAAACAAATATTACCTATAAGCAAATCTTACCTATAAATAAATCTTACCTATAAACAGATCTTACCTAAAAATAAATCTAACCTATAAACAAATCTTACCTATAAATAAATCTTACCTATAAATAAATCTTACCTATAAACAAAACTTACCTATAAACAGATCTTACCTATAAACAAATCTTACCTATAAACAGATCTTACCTATAAATAAATCTAACCTATAAACAGATCTCACCTATTAACAAATCTTACCTATAAACAAATCTTACCTATAAATTAATCTTACCTATAAACAAATCTTACCTATAAATAAATCTTACCTATAAACAAATCTTACCTATAAACAAATCTTACCTATAAACAAATCTTACCTATGAATAAATCTTACCTATAAACAAATCTTACCTATAAACAAATTTTACCTATAAACAGATCTTACCTATAAACAAATCTTACCTATTAACAAATCTTACCTATAAATAAGTCTTACCTATAAACAAACCTTACCTATAAACAAATCTTACCTATAAACAAATCTTACATATCAACAAATCTTACCTATAAACAAATCTTACCTATCAACAAATCTTACCAAAACAGATCTTAATATAAATAAATCTTACCTATAAACAAATCTTACCTATAAACATATCTTACCTATATACAGATCTTTCCTATAAACAGATCTTACCTATAAATAAATCTTATGTATAAACAAATCTTACCTATAAAGAAATCTTACCTAAACAGATCTTACCTATAAATAAATCTTACCTATAAATAAATGTTACCTATAAACAGATCTTACCTATAAACAGATCTTACCTATAAATAAATCTTACGTATAAACAAATCTTACATATAAACAAATATTACCTATAAACAAATCTTACCTATAAACAGCTCTTACCTATAAATAAATCTAACCTATAAACAAATCTTACCTATTAACAAATCCTACCTATAAACAAATCTTACCTATAAATAAATCTTACCTATAAACAAATCTTACCTATAAACAGATCTTACCTATAAATAAATCTAACCTATAAACAAATCTTACCTATTAACAAATCCTACCTATAAACAAATCTTACCTATAAATAAATCTTACCTATAAACAAATCTTACCTATAAACAGATCTTACCTATAAATAAATCTTACGTATAAACAAATCTTACCTATAAACAAATCTTACCTAAACAGATCTTACCTATAAATAAATCTTACCTATAAACAAATCTTACCTATAAATAAATCTAACCTATAAACAAATCTTACCTATAAACAAATCTTACCTATAAACAGATCTTACCTATAAACAAATCTTACCTATAAACAGATCTCACCTATGAATAAATCTTACCTATAAACAAATCTTACCTATAAACAAATTTTACCTATAAACAGATCTTACCTATAAACAAATCTTACCTATCAACAAATCTTACCTATAAACAAATCTTACCTATAAACAAATATTACCTATAAACAAATCTTACCTATAAACAGATCTTACCTATAAATAAATCTAACCTATAAACAAATCTTACCTATTAACAAATCTTACCAATAAACAAATCTTACCTATAAATAAATCTTACCTATAAACAAATCTTACCTATAAACAGATCTTACCTATCAATAAATCTTACGTATAAACAAATCTTACCTATAAACAAATCTTACCTAAACAGATCTTGCCTATAAATAAATCTTACCTATAAACAGATCTTACCTATAAATAAATCTTACCTATAAACAAATCTTACCTATAAATAAATCTTACCTATAAATAAATCTTACCTATAAACAAATCTTACCTATAAACAGATCTTACCTATAAACAAATTTTACCTATAAACAGATCTTACCTATAAACAAATCTTACCTATTAACAAATCTTACCTATAAATAAATCTTACCTATAAACAAATCTTGCCTATAAACAGATCTTACCTATAAATAAATCTTACCTATAAACAGATCTTACCTATAAACAGATCTTACCTATAAACAGATCTGACCTATAAATAAATCTTACCTATAAACAAATCTTACCTATAAACAAATATTACCTATAAACAAATCTTACCTATAAATAAATCTTACCTATAAACAGATCTTACCTAAAAATAAATCTAACCTATAAACAAATCTTACCTATAAATAAATCTTACCTATAAACAAATCTTACCTATAAACAAATCTTACCTATAAACAGATCTTACCTATAAACAAATCTTACCTATAAACAGATCTTACCTATAAATAAATCTAACCTATAAACAAATCTTACCTATTAACAAATCTTACCTATAAACAAATCTTACCTATAAATAAATCTTACCTATAAACAAATCTTACCTATAAACAAATCTTACCTATAAACAAATCTTACCTATGAATAAATCTTACCTATAAACAAATCTTACCTATAAACAAATTTTACCTATAAACAAATCTTACCTATAAACAAATTTTACATATCAACAAATCTTACCTATAAACAGATCTTACCTATCAACAAATCTTACCAAAACAGATCTTACCTATAAATAAATCTTACCTATAAATAAATCTTACCTATAAACAGATCTTACCTATATACAGATCTTACCTATAAACAGATCTTACCTATAAATAAATCTTATGTATAAACAAATCTTACCTATAAACAAATCTTACCTAAACAGATCTTACCTATAAATAAATCTTACCTATAAATAAATGTTACCTATAAACAGATCTTACCTATAAACAGATCTTACCTATAAATCAATCTTACGTATAAACAAATCTTACATATAAACAAATATTACCTATAAACAAATCTTACCTATAAACAGATCTTACCTATAAATAAATCTAACCTATAAACAAATCTAACCTATTAACAAATCCTACCTATAAACAATTCTTACCTATAAATAAATCTTACCTATAAACAAATCTTACCTATAAACAGATCTTACCTATAAATAAATCTTACGTATAAACAAATCTTACCTATAAACAAATATTACCTAAACAGATCTTACCTATAAATAAATCTTACCTATAAACAAATCTTACCTATAAATAAATCTAACCTATAAACAAATCTTACCTATAAACAAATCTTACCTATAAACAGATCTTACCTATAAACAAATCTTACCTATAAACAGATCTTACCTATGAATAAATCTTACCTATAAACAAATCTTACCTATAAACAAATTTTACCTATAAACAGATCTTACCTATAAACAAATCTTACCTATCAACAAATCTTACCTATAAACAAATCTTACCTATAAACAAATATTACCTATAAACAAGTCTTACCTATAAACAGATCTTACCTATAAATAAATCTAACCTATAAACAAATCTTACCTATTAACAAATCTTACCTATAAACAAATCTTACCTATAAATAAATCTTACCTATAAACAAATCTTACCTATAAATAAATCTTACCTATAAATAAATCTTACCTATAAACAAATCTTACCAAATCTTACCTATAAACAAATCTTACCTATAAACAAATTTTACCTATAAACAGATCTTACCTATAAACAAATCTTACCTATTAACAAATCTTACCTATAAATAAATCTTACCTATAAACAAATGTTGCCTATAAACAGATCTTACCTATAAACAGATCTTACCTATAAACAGATCTCACCTATAAATAAATCTTACCTATAAACAAATCTTACCTATTAATAAATCTTACCTATAAATAAATCTTACCTATAAACAGATCCTACCTATAAACAAATCTTACCTATAAACAATTCTTATTAACAGATCTTACCTATTAATAAATCTTAACTATTAATAAATCTTACCTATAAATAACTCTTACCTATAAACAGATCTTACCTATAAACAAATCTCACCTGTAAATAAATCTTACCTATAAACAAATCTTATCTAATAACAAATCTTACCTATAAACAGATCTTACCTATAAACAAATCTTACCTATAAATAAATCTTACCTATAAATAAATCTTACCTATAAACAGATCTTACCTATAAATAAATCTAACCTATAAACAAATCTTAGCTATTAACAAATCTTACCTATAAACAAATCTTACCTATAAATAAATCTTACCTATAAACAAATCTTACCTATAAACAGATCTCACCTATAAACAAATTTTACCTATAAAAAAATCTTACCTATAAACAGATCTTACCTATGAATAAATCTTACCTATAAACAAATCTTACCTATAAACAAATTTTACCTATAAACAGATCTTACCTATAAATAAATCTTACCTATAAACAAATCTTACCTATAAACAGATCTTACCTATAAAAAAATCTTACCTATCAACAAATCTTACCTATAAACAAATCTTACCTATAAACAAATCTTACCTAAACAGATCTTACCTATAAATAAATCTTACCTATAAATAAACCTTACCTATAAACAGATCTTACCTATAAACAGATCTTACCTATAAATAAATCTTACGTATAAACAAATCTTACCTATAAACAAATATTACCTATAAACAAATCTTACCTATAAATAAATCTTACCTATAAACAGATCTTACCTATAAATAAATCTAACCTATAAACAAATCTTACCTATAAATAAATCTTACCTATAAATAAATCTTACCTATAAATAAATCTTACCTATAAACAAATCTTACCTATCAACAGATCTTGCCTATAAACAAATCTTACCTATAAACAGATCTTACCTATAAACAAATCTTACCTATAAACAAATCTGACCTATTAACAAATCTTACCTATAAACAAATCTTACCTATAAATAAATCTTACCTATAAACAAATCTTACCTATAAACAGATCTTACCTATAAACAAATCTTACCTATAAACAAATCTTACCTATAAACAAATCTTACCTATGAATAAATCTTACCTATAAACAAATCTTACCTATAAACAAATTTTACCTATAAACAGATCTTACCTATAAACAAATCTTACCTATTAACAAATCTTACCTATAAATAAATCCTACCTATAAACAAATCTTACCTATTAATAAATCTTACCTATAAATAAATCTTACCTATAAACAGATCTTACCTATAAACAAATCTTACCTATAAACAATTCTTATTAACAGATCTTACCTATTAATAGATCTTAACTATTAATAAATCTTACCTATAAATAACTCTTACCTATAAACAGATCTTACCTATAAACAAATCTTACCTGTAAATAAATCTTACCTATAAACAAATCTTACCTGTAAATAAATCTTACCTATAAACAAATCTTATCTATTAACAAATCTTACCTATAAACAGATCTTACCTATAAACAAATCTTACCTATAAATAAATCTTACCTATAAATAAATCTTACCTATAAACAGATCTTACCTATAAATAAATCTAATCTATAAACAAATCTTACCTATTAACAAATCTTACCTATAAACAAATCTTACCTATAAATAAATCTTACCTATAAACAAATCTTACCTATAAACAGATCTTACCTAAAAACAAATTTTACCTATAAAAAAATCTTACCTATAAACAGATCTTACCTATGAATAAATCTTACCTATAAACAAATCTTACCTATAAACAAATTTTACCTATAAACAGATCTTACCTATAAACAAATCTTACCTATTAACAAATCTTACCTATTAATAAATCTTACCTATAAATAAATCTTACCTATAAACAAATCTTACCTATCAACAGATCTTACCTATAAACAAATCTTACCTATCAACAAATCTTACCTAGAAACAAATCTTACCTATAATCAAATCTAACCTAAACAGATCTTACCTATAAATAAATCTTACCTATAAATAAATCTTACCTATAAACAGATCTTACCTATAAACAGATCATACCTATAAATAAATCTTACCTATAAACAAATCTTACCTATAAACAAATATTACCTATAAACAAATCTTACCTATAAATAAATCTTACCTATAAACAGATCTTACCTATAAATAAATCTAACCTATAAACAAATCTTACCTATAAATAAATCTTACCTATAAATAAATCTTACCTATAAACACATCTTACCTATAAACAGATCTTACCTATAAACAAATCTTACCTATAAACAGATCTTACCTATAAATAAATCTAACCTATAAACAAATCTTACCTATTAACAAATCTTACCTATAAACAAATCTTACCTATAAATAAATTTTACCTATAAACAAATCTTACCTATAAATAAATCTTACCTATAAACAAATCTTACCTATAAACAAATCTTACCTATTAATAAATCTTACCTATAAACAAATCTTACCTATAAACAAATTTTACCTATAAACAGATCTTACCTATATACAAATCTTACCTATTAACAAATCTTACCTATAAATAAGTCTTACCTATAAACAAATCTTACCTATAAACAAATCTTACCTATCAACAAATCTTACCTATAAACAAATCTTACCTATCAACAAATCTTACCAAAACATATCTTACCTATAAATAAATCTTACCTATAAACAAATCTTACCTATAAACAAATTTTACCTATAAACAGATCTTACCTATAAACAAATCTTACCTATCAACAAATCTTACCTATAAACAAATCTTACCTATAAACAAATATTACCTATAAACAAATCTTACCTATAAACAAATCTTACCTATAAATAAATCTTACCTATAAACAAATCTTACCTATAAACAGATATTACCTATAAACAAATTTTACCTATAAACAGATCTTACCTATAAACAAATCTTACCTATTAACAAATCTTACCTATAAATAAATCTTACCTATAAACAAATCTTGCCTATAAACAGATCTTACCTATAAACAGATCTTACCTATAAACAGATCTGACCTATAAATAAATCTTACCTATAAACATATCTTACCTATTAATAAATCTTACCTATAAATAAATCTTACCTATAAACAGATCTTACCTATAAACAAATCTTACCTATAAACAATTCTTATTAACAGATCTTACCTATTAATAAATCTTAACTGTTAATAAATCTTACCTATAAATAACTCTTACCTATAAACAGATCTTACCTATAAACAAATCTTACCTGTAAATAAATCTTACCTATAAACAAATCTTATCTATTAACAAATCTTACCTATAAACAGATCTTACCTATAAACAAATCTTACCTATAAATAAATCTTACCTATAAATAAATCTTACCTATAAACAGATCTTACCTATAAATATATCTAACCTATAAACAAATCTTAGCTATTAACAAATCTTACCTATAAACAAATCTTACCTATAAATAAATCTT
>JAECUM010050857.1:0-12109 GCA_016617855.1 Megalonaias nervosa | reverse complement strand
ATAAGCTCATATTCTAAAGAATAAACAATTGCCTTTAAATCCATACCAAGAATGCCTAAATCTAACTCTTGTATCACCACCAAACGGAGACAGGAAAAAAATGATCTAAAAATAGACTGGGACTACATTCATGGGTACTGAACCGGAATTATTATATGTGGCCTGATTCCAAATGCACTTCATTGACAAAAATGTACACGAGTACCAGTTTAGTAAGATAGACAGAAGAAGAAGTAATACATGTAAAAAGAGAGCTGGTATAAAATGAACATGAAATAATGAAACAGACACTAATCAGTGTAACTGACTTAGTCCATTGTTCCTTGCATATGGAATAAAATTAAATGTTATCCCGTTCACAGGAAAGTTTCATAATCTATATTGTAGTATAGCTAACTTCGAAAAGTCAGCTCAGTTCATAACAATTCTTATTTATGACAGTCTATCTGTGCTTTTCTATCTACTAAAAGTTTTGATCATACTTTCTTGAAGTATGATTCATAATCTAAGGTTTAACAAACAAGTGTCATAAATATCATTTTGTCATCTTGACTTCGAGGGCAAAAACTATCGCTGGCGAGAGTTGCGAGGTTTTAGGAGAGAGAAAATATGTGGTTTAAGTCAACGCAACAAAACAGTTATAATGCACAAAGTTTCGTTGCTTTTTCCTCTGTCGTCAGTTAGCCTGTTACTCAGTACTTATGCACCCGGCACGCGCTATCGTGCTGTGCTTAGTAACAAACCAATATCTGAGGAATAATCAAACCAACTCGGATATGATATACTGTTACTATAACTTTTCCAGTTTGTAGTCTTATTTACCACATTATATCACCTTTGGGGCTTTTACAGGTGTTGTATTAAGTCTTATATGATACGGGAGAGCATAAGGATACAATAGATAATGATATGTTTGAAATTTTTTTCCATACACGGCACATTGTTAACATTCGTACCAGTATACTGCGGATTACCTGCCCTTGATCATAACGTTATCAGTTTATTGTTCATAATAACTTGTTCAATCATATTTGCCATAAGCGACCCGAAATCTTTGCACCTTATCAAAATGTTGAAATCATTTAATGTTTGTAGGAGCATAGCTTCCATAGGATACGAAGATGTCTTTCACAAGCAAGGTACTCTTGACCAATGCATCATTAGCAGCACCACTGACTGCCATGTTAAACGAGATTCAAAAACTAAGTGGCAGAATCAGCACATTTGGGCTCATTTTTGGATTTGTTGTGTGTTAAGATTGTTCATGTTAAATGTTGCATAAATCATTCGTGGTACAATGATGTTTTGGATGTAGGTATTTAACTCCTTCCCATATTTTTGCCTGCTTGGAGGTAGTTATACTTACCGTACGTTGCTATTTTATTATTCATCTGCCGAAAAATAATAAAAGGTTGTGGTAGCCACACGCCATTTGCTTGCTGAATAAAGCGTGGTTAATTACATAAACTTGAAGCGACATAAACGTGAAAATAATATATTTTAGCGGTTCACAGGAATGTTGGCAAAATTTATTAAGTTTAGGTCCTCTGTGCTTTATTTTCTAAATCAATAGACATATCGGGATAATTTGATGCAACAGAGTGAGAAGACGCATACAGATCAAAAACACCATCCAGGTTATTTGAATATGGATGAATAAACCTTGTTCTCTCAGCCTTACATTCAACTAATCGATTAGCTTTTAACCGTTGTATTTAAGCTCTACAGATTTTCTCTGCATTATCGAAAGCCTGAAAAATGTTCTTTCCTTTATTCTAGTTCAACGTTCAAGTTGATGTGAATTGTGTAAAAGCCTAATCAGTTACTTGAGACCTATTACTGCGAAGCCTCTAGCGAAATCCATAAATGTGAACTAACACCTGACTTTGAACGATTCTACAATCGTAAAACAATTTGCCTGCATTCATTTGTGTATTTATCTACATCTAACACGTACTTTATATCAATATATGCCTTTATTCATACTGGCTATGTTAATCGTTTTCTTAAAAGGGATGATGATGTTTTTTCAGTGTTATCGTCATTAAATGTATTCCGTAAATCTGTATATTTCAGAAAATGGTAAATTATCCGCTTGATGTTTGAAGTCAAGAAATCAATTTTTTAATGTCTTGGATGCCATTTTGTAAACTTTTATTGTCTTGGCTGTTACTTTGCAAACTATCTTTGACCACACTTTCATCCAATGCAAATTATCTCTTGGCTCCATCAATATTGCTTTCATGTTAAAATTTTAAAAAAATATATTTCATCTCTCCAAAATTTGATCTGATCAGTAAGATGATGCTAGTATCATTATTTATGTTTTGTTTAGTTTTTCAACTTAAAGTTCCCTAATTATGTACATAGTCTGACTGGTGTAGGATTTTTTTTTTTTTAAATTTATGAATTATTATTCTTGAATTTATAACTGCTTCAACAAATTGAATTTTGTATTTGTAATGTTCTCGTATTCCTATATGAGACAGGGATAAACAAAATATGGGTGGTGTAGTGGTTTTCAGTGTTGATATATAATACAGCCATTGACTTGAAGCTCTATTTATTCTTAACATTCTCTATGTTCATTGCTCTCGTAGGGGATTTGAAACGCTATCAGAGGTCCAGAATTGTCTATGTGTATACTACTGTAATAATAATAATAATAATAATAATAATAATAATAATAATAATAATAATAATAATCTTTATTTGTAACTAAGGCCACAGACCCAGATTACATTACATGTATGTATTAAAAGTATGATACAACCACAAAACAGCAATTCTAGGATTAACACACTGACTCTCTAATGTTTATCGATTATGCTAGATAAATAGAAAAGTATGTAGGATATTAAGATTATTATTGATTCTCTGGATAAAGTTATAAAACTTGATGTTATTTGCATTACAATGAACGTATGTAAGTTCATAAGACTTTCTCAGGTTTTCATACATGGGACATTCTATATTGACACAAAAGGGGCACATTGTTTTCAACATAAGGGATATTTTCATACCCACCTATATATGCCATTACGTGAAAGGTTCCATTTCTGAACATGTATAACATGCTAACAATGTGTGAAGAATTCAAACAGTCTATATAGTATTGACAATTCAGATAGTTTCTGACTTTATTCAAGAATCGTAATATATCCATTGAATTTAACTCTCCATTTAAGTTCTTGAAAAAATATATTTACATCTTTGATTAAATATAATGAAAAAGAGTTTCTCATCACCCACTCCTTGATTAGCCCAGACTTCTCTTTATTTATTTACCCAACAGTTACAGTGTTCGCTCCATGTCAGTTGTTAGTTATAGCTTTGTTTTGCGAATTTATCATCAGTCATCTTTAATGATTTGCAACAGTACTTAAGAATTATTCTATATCTTACTACTTGCATTGCCACTCTACTCAACTCATTATAAATTATAAATAAAAACGTTCGGAGTGTGTTTTGTAATACCATTGAAACTTACTAAATGACTCATGTACACCTTCAATGTCAATTGGTTTGTGGAAACACCAGACTTCCGACCCACACTCAAAATTGGTGCCATTTTAGTATCAACTATTTTCGAATAGAGTTTTTGTAGACAGTTTACCAAACCGATTAAGTCCGGCTTCAAAAACTATAAAGTTCCTTTGCCGCTTGTGCTACTAGCGTTTCTTGATACATATACCATGCAGTCTTAGAATATAATACATAGCCAGGATAGCTAGAATAAGATACTGTGTCTAGCAAGCAATCACCATAATACCATCTTTAATATCCTCTCAAAATATCCCCTTTTTCGAAAACCTACAATTTTGGTTGGGTTTTATTTCGCGTTTATCTTTAGTTTCCAGATGTTGCAGTATGCCTTTAATTTATTTAGAATTCTTTGAAGCTGAGTAGCAGTTTAGCCTCAGGCAATCAAGTCATCTGCATACAACAGTTCTAATAACTTAACATAGTCTAATGCTACACCTAAATTCTGCTCCGAAATGTGTCATTAAATCATTTGCAAATAACGAAAATAAAAGAGTTGATAAAACGAAACCTTGCCTTACTGCAACCGAGCAGTTAAATATTTCCGTCAAGCCAATCGGCACTTTCACACAAACCTTGATATTTGAATATATGGTTTTAACTTTTAGTATCGTTAACATTGGACAGCTAATATTTTCATTTACTACTTTTGACAAATTAATTTCCTATCAATATGGTCAAACGCTTTTGCATAATCAACAAAAGGAACATGTTTCCGGAAATATTTACATATCATTGTACCTAGGGCAAATATATTATCTACAGTGTAATATCCACTTTCTTAACCAGCCTGTTCTTCACCTAAAATATTATTTACTCGATCCACTTCGCTGTCTTTCTTTTAATATTCAGGTAAATATGTTGCCGGGTCTGGTAAAGGCTAATCGCTCTATAATGTTCGGGCATACTTACATTCCCTTTTTTGTGAATTTATAATATAACAGCCGTGGCCTAACATTTCGGGAAGTATCATTTTGTATAAAAGACCTGAATGTTTCTAAAGTCTGATTTTTAATACAAAGGTGGGTAAATATTTTCTTCCTAATTCTCCATATAGCAGACAAGCAGTAAAAACATGGAATTCATTTTCGATTTTAAGATTTCCGATTTGACACATTCTTTCTTCATAGCAAATATTCTCATAAATGCCTGTATTACATCTGATTGGCATGTTCCCCATTCTAAGTACAGTGATTACATAACAAAAATTGCTCTCTGCTAACAATTTTTGATAACTTTGACGAGGGAATTATAGTCTCTATGAACTATAGAAAAGCAGTCTTTCCATTGACTTAATCACGTCACGCAGATATTGCTTGTATTTATCTAATTCCGCTCCGGTGGCCTAATGGTTAGAGCGTCCGCCTCGGATGCGGAAGGTCGCGGGTTCGAACCCCGGCCGAGTCATACCAAAGACTTGTGAAAATGGTACTAAGAGCTGCCTCGCTAGGCGCTCAGCATTAAGAGGTTAGTGTTAGGACTGGTCGGCATGGTGTCAGGAAAATGTGATTGGGTGGGACATGTCTGCGTCATGATGCAGCAGTGCTAGACATCATTATAAACCGTCACACTGTAGATGTCGTTGCGATATGTCTGAAATTTTTTAAAGCTACGTTAAAATTCCAAAACTCACACTCCCACACCCCCCTCCACCACCACCCCACACACAATCACCTAAAGGTTTTTGTCCTAGTTTTCGATGTAGCCAAGGGAAAACACGATCTGCATATGTATGGATTCCAATCTATCATCTAAGTCAAAGGACGATATATTTTTAAAAAAACATACGACAGCTAAAACAATTTATTGCTTAGGCCGAGTTGCCTTGGATAAGTGATAACGAAGAATTATTATTATTATTATTATTATTATTATTATTATTATTATTATTATTATTATTATTAAATTTATTTATTTATTTATTTATTTATTTATTTATTTATTTATTTATTTCACCTCCTGCTTCTTCTTTATTCTTTAAGCCCGCACCATATCTATATTGTTTGCTTTATCCGTCCATGATGTCACATCATGTCCATCACGAATTTTGTTTCCGCTGCCTAGTGTTTAAAGGACTTGATGGATTGTAACCTAATTTAAATCAGGCTTGACACTATCAAGACCTATGTCAACTAAGATTCTATCGTTTCCCTTAAACAGGTCGAGGTCCCGGTTTGACTTAGGAATTATCCCTTCAATTGGATCATATTCTCAATTGCACCTTTCGTCGTATGGATACATTTTTGTTTACTACATCTGATGCTGGCCCCTCTCTCTCTCTCTCTCTCTCTCTCTCTCTCTCTCTCTCTCTCTCTCTCTCTCTCTCTCACACACACACACACACACACACACACACACACAAACACAGACACACAGACACACACACATACACACACACAATCACACACAGACACCACATATTTCCCCTTATAAACTGGACCGTATATACATGTCAATGGAGCTGTATGGATGGTTTTCTGCCATGGAAAGGATTCCACTATTTTTATTCAACCGCGTTCAGTGGTTAGTGTGATGGATTCGTGACCGGAAGGGTGCCGGTTCAAATCCTGCACAGAACAGGCCTGGTCGACTTCTTAGGTTTATGTCTGGGTCTGATACTTTATTCTAAATGACTGGGCACGAATGAACCTTTTATGTGTTGAATTTCCGTTTGAACATCAATCAATCAATCCTTGAAGCTTTCCCTTTGTTTATCACCTTCTTCCTTCTTTCCTCCTATTCTCCTTTATAAAGTCATCATCATTATCATTATCATCGTACTCAAGTAGAACAATTTATTTTTTATTCCTTTGTCCTTCAACATGGCTGTCCTGAGGAAAGTTTCCTCATTTTTCCATTCTCAGTGCATGAATTGATAACTCTTTTCTTCTACACAGTTAAACATAGAAAATACCCTTTCTTACTATATAACTAGTTTATGCAGTCTCGATTCTATCAGTGTGTTCCATGCACAATTGGAGCTGAATAATAGCTTTTGATATTTAATCATCATAATTTTTGAAGAAAAAGAAATAGCAGAGATTCATAATCCGGAACCCATTCTCTCTAACCGGAACAGTCATTTACATCCAAAGTAATCGAAGTACGTAACTACTATTATCTGTCACTATTTTCGATATTATTTCTGTTTAAGCCAAGAATTCACTCGACAAATAGCTGTTTAAAACATTACGAAAATAGTAACCAGAGAAGAGTTTGACCCGTTGCGTTTGAGATTGCTTAGAAGACCTTGGCAACTGTAACCTCTTTTGATTTTCATGTTAACGGTTTATGGCTGTTTTATTATAAAATCACATGTGCTTTATTGAAATGTTTTAATTCTATTCCAAACCCTCTAATGAGTACTGTAATGCTAGCCGTTAGTGATAAAGAGTCTGATAATTGTACGTTTTAATATGGATTTGATCGCTTTTAAACTTATACGTTGGCATTACCGAAAGTGGCTTATGACAATGTCAGCCGTTTCATGGATGGCTATTCCGACAGTATTCAAAATAGGGTTCTAGTATTTCTATTTCTTGAACCACCAAGCCTTGGCTTTTCATATCTGTTATGCTCCTTTGTGACAGCTTGCTAAATCATGAGCATGGGCGAATATATCTTTACCTTCTTTATTTTACATAAGTTTAGGGGTGAGAGGTCTTATATTTATAGTCAAAAGCAGCAACAGCAAATAATAAAAAGAGGTCGAAGGTCACTGAGTGTCAACTGTCAAGGCATCTGCCCTGAGAGTGCTTTTCATTTTTTGTAAACATCCTTCGTCTCCCTCTTGATTTCATGTTAAAAAATGTGTGTCTATCAAAATAACAGGTGTTATATTTATAGTCAGCGGCAGCACAATAAGAAGATAAAACATTCATGTGTCAATGAAAAAGTGTTCGCCCTAGTTGGCTCAAAATTGAAGTTAGTCCTCTGTCTGCCAGTCAAATATACAGACAGTGAAAGACCTCATAGGACGCAAATATCTGCATTGCACAAAGCAGCTCAGGCTTTTGAATGGATAAAAACTCTGAAGGTTGTGGCTGATAAGCAAAAAAAAAAAAAACAAAAAAAATGAACACATTACGATGACGATTACCTTTCAACTGCTACATCAAATCCTTTAGGCTGATAATTTTGAAGTTGCAACACATATTAACGTGTTAATAATGCATATGATACTGTGGTACCGTGTGGTCTAGTGTTCTTATTCGATATACTATCCGCCTTGTATAGCCTATCATGTGCTAAAAATGGAGATAAAACCCATAAAACAAACAATCATACAAAATAAGGTCCGTTGCGTAAACTTGCCTTATCACAGTTTGCTAAACGATAAGTTCCGAAAACGGTTACTTTTCGGAACTCTAAGCAGCATGCACAATCGTAAACTTTTTCAGGCTAAGAAGGTGAGTGTTACTAATTTATCACTTTATTGTTCTGCTGGAATTGGTTCCAGTGGAGCTAAAACATTTCGTCGACTTCCGGAGCCGCTGCCTTATAAAGTTAATTATCGCGCCATAGTTCCACGGAGACTTGCTTGGCGTTTTACTCGATATATACAGTTTCTGACTGAATATGTCAAGCCTACAAACTTACAGTTTCCTTAACTGGTACTGGATTTTTCAGCATTTTAAAGTTTAAAAATGTCACAAATACATACCTTTCTCTTTGAGACATTATCTGTGTAAAGTAATAAAAAGTCCCTGGTGAAAAGAAAATGAAATTAAAGCTTTTAAATTAAGTGTCCTAAGATAATTTCTCAGAAGTCTTTGTTTTATTAAGATTCAAAATTTTTTTTTAAAGGAAAAATGATGAAGAAAAAGGTCGTATTTATTCAACATCTGAATAACTTAACTGAGATGCAAAAGTGAATACAATCCAGTATGACTCCCATACTTTCCATACAGGCTTCTCTTTGACTTTATTTATCTTTATTGAATCTGAGTAGTGGTCATAAAGCAAACTAAACGTTTCCAGTGATAATAATTAAATAACGCATTCAGAACATGTTGAGGTTGATTAAAACAGGTAATGTGCCCGCTACAGTATATCGCAAATTATACAGTAAAAGTATCTCGCAAAAAGTACATTCGCCCGAAGTATGTATTGCAAAATGTACGTTCACTTCATGTATATAAACCTGATAAATCAAGTTTTATCCATATTTGTAAAAATTGCCATATAGTTAAACGTCGATTATGAATAAACAGGTGACTATGAAATATTTAGATTTCCTCAGTTTTTGTCTTTTGTAGGACGTACAGTTTTTTTTTAGACAAGATTATGCATAAATGAGACCCAAGTTTTCTTTATGTACAACTCTTTGGATTGTAAATGTTCCAACGTGAAATACAATTACCCGAGTTTTTAATTTCAGATGGGTTTAAAATAAAACGTCAACATTATTTTCATGTTATCAAAGATTATCGCTGCCATGATTACGTTTCTCGATGTCAGAAGATCACGAAGCATAGGTCTGCAGTCACCAGACATCCCTAAATATAAAAGCAGAACCGTCTGGGAATCGAAGGAAAATGGTAACTATTTTCGTCTTATACTTGCTTTCTGGAGATTTATTACTCTGCCGGCACAGTCTTCAAAGTAAGTATGTAACTGACGTATCCATTAATCCCGAGAGCGAAGCCCGTACAATATGATCATAAATAGTGAGTTGAAGCCTCTTATTTACGCCCTTTGCAGAGGTGTGCACAACAAGTGCTCGTCAATCTGCCTTTCTTCTGAAAACTGATAAGATATATTCACAGTGCTATCTGTTGGTAAGTACTCTAATTCTGCTTAAACATCATAATTTAAAAGCCCGTATAATTGGGCTTGTTAAACATTTCCAGCCATTCAAAAACCTCACACGATTTACAGGTCTGCCGTCATTAATAGAGGAGACAGTTAGAATGTCAAAATGTGACCAGATATTTTGGTAGTTAAAGACTACTTCCCATTTCAAGATGTCAGAGGTGAATTGCGGCTGACAGGCTGACCCAATTGCTGAACGTTTAGTGCTACTTTGAGAAGCCGAAAGTCATTTTATATTTGAAGGAAAAGATAACCTTGATCTGCGTACTAGCTTTCAGTAAGTGAAGGAATTAATAAATGATGAAAATTGTTTGGAAAAGTTTTGAAAATTATAAGCTAGATTTGTTTATACGGATTGAAAGAAGCAACACCCACGTAAACGAATATGATTGGGCAAAAAACATACACGATGCTTTAAAGGAAATCTTTAATAAGCGAACAATAAGAAAAAGTATAGTTCGATCAAGGTAATGATGTTTACAATAGGAAACTCTAAGAAATAATGGAGAAATAAAAGGTTGAATCTATTTTCACGTACTCTGACAAAAGTGAGTCTGTTATAGAAATAATGAATAGGAATCTTACGACTAGAAAGAGGAAGCATTTCACTGAAAATAAAATATAAAAACAATGCCTAAGTTTTTGTTGGCTACAATAATAGACATCACAGGACAATACTTACTGCATGGGTTGAGGCCAAAGAGAAAGAAAATAAGTCCAAATTAAAGGACAGTTTATTGCGTAGTCTGAGAACTGATATATACAGAACACCTATTTATCACATAGAGGATCATTGTGATCAATACCCTTTGATTGATCCAAATCACCTCATCAAAAGCCTGACCAATGCATGTGTCAGCTAAAGGAATACTTTTCTGATCACCATCATTCTCAAGAGCTTTCTTTGCCTTAGCTCTACTAATTGCACAAGCTGGGTATTAATCGGGGATTTCTTTTTCAGTAGAATCGACTTTCTGATCCAAACAAGGCTTGTCAGTTATAAGTAGATTAACCACAACCTTATCTCCAGCTAGGTCATTGCCTAATAATAAACGAATGCCCTCAATGGGTAAAGACGACTCTGTTTCGACTGTCTCGGCCCTGATACTAAGTCTGATGACAAAATTTACATAATGGAGAGGAACATTAACAAAGCCGCACTCTACTCCCTGAATAAGGACACTCTCATTAGAAGAAGACTTCTCAGAAAACGGCAAAGTACCTAATAATAAAATACTCTGAGAAGCTTCTGTGTCCCTTCAAATTTGAATAGGGATAGGATTCGCCAAATCATCCATGAGTGATATAGAACCCTTCGACACGAATGGTTCATAATTCTCCATAATAAAATCAGACGGGTTTATTTGACCCAACACATGTATTGCTTTCAATACATGACCGTGACCTAGACCTCTTAGAAATAAGGGCATTTGGAATAGGTCTGTCTTGATTCTGATGCTTATTTTTCAGCAATCAGAAATAACGTGTCCTTTCTTCTTGTAATAGGTACACGTAGACAGAGATAAGGATTTCTGATAAATTTTATCAAAAACTTGATTTCTGAACGTTTTGCCAGATTGAGATTTGGAAAGGCCCGTATTAGGCTGAAATATTATTTTACCAGTAGAGTGCTGAGTGGAAGGCTTACTTACAAAAGAAACTAAGGAATACTCGTCAGCAATTCGAGCAGCATTTTCTAAAGTTTCGACCTTATACTCATCAAGATAAGTCTTAACGTCATTATGGACTCGATTCTTGAATTCTTCAACTTATATGAGTTGTATGAGATTTTCGTAATCTTGATCAACTGTCTTGGCTAAGCATCACCTATCAAATAACTGCTCTTTTTCTCTTGCAAATTCGACATGAGTTTGTCCAGCTTCTTTTTATAGTTCCTGAACTTTTGGCCTCAGGGACTAAATCGTAATTCTTTAAGATGCATTCCTTAAAGGTCACTGGCCACCTATATTGTACAAACGTGTGATATTATTATAGTCATAAGCAAAACGCATTTGTTATGTATGCACAACATAAAAATGTTTAATTAGACTTAAAAATCCGCTTTTTTAAATGAAAAAATTATTCGGCAATCTCCGTAAACAATCAGTAGTTTCCGCGTGCCAAAAACAGATATGACGTACATTTATCCTTTCTATTCAACCTAGCCATTCAAGTGTTTAATTTCCCCACGTAAATGTCTATGTGATATATCTTACGATCGTGCTTTTGTACAGCAAATATGGTACACTGTGTTGCATATGGATGTAACCAAAAGAGTGATGATGGGAAAAAGGGTTCTTTCTTTTTCCGAAAGACCCTGTTTACCAGAAAAAAGTGGATTCAAGCTGTGGGATCGATTAGAGTGAGGGGACGGGAAAGTTGTATCATTTATGTCGGATTGTAGTCAATTTGGCCCAAAGACAATTCGGCCCAACTCGAAAGACAACTCGGCCCAACTCGAAAGACAATTCGGCTCGACTTAATAATAGTTTGAACAAGTTCTTTTTCTTTAAACAACAAGTAGATAATATGTAAGATACGTTTTAAGAATAGGTTTTAGGAAAAAAAAATATTTAAACAAACTATCTTGATATTCTTTCAAAGAAAATAATCATACTTCGTAACTTACATATATATCAGAGAAAACACAGACTGACATATCTTGCTCGTTCTAATTAAAATATTTACATTTTTTATGCTAAAAAATATATGCATCTTCACAACGACATTTTCAATTTAAGTCTTCCGGTCA
>JAECUM010050856.1:0-19864 GCA_016617855.1 Megalonaias nervosa | reverse complement strand
ATCCGCTACACATACGGAGGTCGTGGATATATTTTTTTCTTTAATAAAATTTGCATGATGAAAAAAGAAGGAATAAATTATAACAATGCAAGGTTAGTTTCTTTCATTTTATTTTTGAAACAAGTGTATGTTTATCAATTTTTTTGTACTGTGCGGGGGGGGGGCACAAATTCAACACAAAATTTTTTCCTTTCTTATCTGTATGGAATAATGGAGCAAATATGATTGACGAAATTGACTAGTAATGACAAGCTTTTAATTTACACGTGCACACACTAAGACAACTTGAAAAATAAAAACAAACAATAAAATTAACTGGTAAGAGCTGCATATTGCAGCAACTAAACACTGACAAAATGCTCAACATTATTCTCTCTCTCTCTCTCTCTCTCTCTCTCTCTCTCTCTCTCTCTCTCTCTCTCTCTCTCTCATGTGTAATCGAGTCTGTATTATATGCAGCAGTGTTACAACCTGAAGCCTAAAATTAAATATATTTGTTATAATATCTCTTGTACACTAACCTTTAAAAATGTATACGTATTCTGAAAAATATTGTTTTATAAATCAATATTGATAATTTGACCGGAAGACTTAAATTGAGAATGTCGTCGTGCAGATGCATTCATTTTTTTACCATAAAAAATGAATATAAATATTCTAATTAGAACGAGCCAGATATGTCAGTTTGTGTTTTCTCTATTATATGTACGTTACGAAGTACGATTTTCTTTGAAAAATATCAAGATAGTTTGTTTAAATTTAGTTTTTTTTCCTAAAACCCATTTTACATAGTATCTAATTGTTGTTTGAAGAGAAAGAACTTGTTCAAACTGTTAAGTTGAGCCGAATCGTCTTTCGAGCTGGGCCGAATTGTCTTGGGCCGAATCGTCTTTGGGCCAAATTGACTATAATCCGGCATAAATGATACAACTTTCCCATCCCTCACCCTATTCGATCCCACAGCTTGAATCCACTTTTCTTCTGGTAAAAAGGGTCTAAAGGAAAAAGAAAGAACCCCTTTTCCCCCTTTTCCCCCTTTTCCCATCATCACTCTTTTGGTTACATCCATGTGCAACACAGTGCACCATATTTGCTGTACAAATGCACGATCGTAAGATATATCACAGACATTTATGTGGGGAAATTGAACACTTGAATGGCTAGGTTGAATAGAAGGGATAAATGTACGTCATGTCCGTTTTTGGCACGCGGAAACTACCGATTGTTTACGGAGATTGCCCAATTACTTTTTCATTTAAAAAAGCGGATTTTTAAGTCTAATTAAAAATTTTTATGGTGTGCATACACAACAAATGCGTTTTGCTTATGACTATAATAATATCACAGGTTTGTACAATATAGGTGGCCAGTAACTTTTAAACCTGCAGTTGAATCCGTATGAACTGAGTTCACCATTTAGTACCTTTTTGTATTTTTCTACAAGTTAATATATTCTTTATGTTTATCAGTATTAATTTCATTAGACACTGGCATCAGAGTTTTTTTATTTTATGTGTGTGCATGTTTATCAACTACTTTTTTAAAAATCTTTCTTTGAAGGGACGTTTCTTTGCAATATCAGTATAGGGAAAGACTCAATCCATGATTAATTAGCTTATATAATATGTAATTAGCATTGTGAAAATGTTCTTTTCCTGTCGCTATGCTAATTGTTAATGAGTTGAAGGCAGCACGTGTCTACTCTACGATTCATTCTAAGCATGCATGGACACGTGTGCATCTGATTACAGTCGCACTTCCCATCCGTATACCGTACCTTATCAACAGTAAATAGTTTCCAGTATTCTAAGTTTAGAAAGTCTGTCTGTAAACCCCTATGATAACCTAGTTAAACTTCACTTTTTTAAGAAAAAAAAAGAGAAAAATTACAAAGCAAACATTTCTAATTCTTTCGTATTTATTTTTACAGTATAAAATTTTACATCTTTCCTCGGTATTATTCCGTTGCGTCCTTCCTTCAATATTAACCGTAGTTAAATAATTACATTAATATGAATTTATTTTCAGCAGTCAATATTCAACGTCCTCTTTTCTTGAACCAATTTAGTACCTGTAAAGTCCATTGGATGAACAATTTTCGTCTCAAGTTTCTTTTAAAATGACATTTCAAGTGCCGAGCGCCCAACAATTGATATGGTTCAGATATATTAATATTAAATTGTAGACCAGTAAATATTTAATTTAGTATTTAATGTGAGTAAACGAGTCTCCATAACCACTTTGACCCTTCAATTCCAAGAGTAATACATGTCCAATTCATCTGAATTGTTAATCAGATGTTGTTGTTGTTGGGGCTTAACGCCATTTTTCAGCACACGATAGGCTATACATGGCGGCCAGTATTAATGGTGGAGGAAGAAACCGGGAAATCCCCGGAAAGAACCACCGACCCACGAGAAGCTACTGGCAAGCTTTCTCACATATCCACATTCGCCGAATCCTACATTCGAACCCACGCAGAAAGAATTGAGATGGCAGTGATCCGTAGCGGAGAGCGCTTTAGACCACTCGGCCACTCGGGGCCCCAATCAGATATGTAACGTGCTCGTAGTTAATAAAATGGATGCGTGCGTGCATGTGTGTGTGTGTGTGTGTGTGTGATTTAGATTTTTAACGTAGCTTTAACAATGTTTCAGTTATATCGCTACGATGTCTGCAGTGTGACAGTTTATAGTGATGTCTAGCACTGGGGCATGATGCCGCAGACATGTGGCATGATGTCCCACCCAGTCACATTATCCTGACACCAGGCCGACCAGTCCTAACTATAACCTCTGAATGCTGAGCGCCAAGCGAGGCAGCTGTTAGTACCATTTTTATAAGTCTTTGGTACCCGCGACCTCCCGCATCCGAGGCGGACGCTCTAACCACTAAGCCACCGGGACGTCTTAAAATGGATGCAAATCACGCGAACACGAAATGGAGGCTTAACGTGTTTATAATCATCAATTAACGATTAAAACTTAGTCTACGTATATAAATATGCCTCCAAACATGTATTAATTGTGTGTATTTGTGTAACACACGTGCCAGGGCATACAGACTCTCTACTGGCTCCACCATTATGATAAAATATGAAATTCTGTACTCAACGAATAGAGAGGCGTCTGTTTAGAAACCTGAACATAAATATTTTACATAAAGTTTTAACAATTTGCCGTAAAAACAAATTACCTACCTCATCTTTCTTGTTTTCCATTCATACTTTATCTGTACTTCATATGACTAGCTTTCATGTGAGTAAGCATGGCAGAACTAACCTGCTACTACGTAAATTTCGTGCTCTATCCTAAGTGCCAGCCAATCAGTTTCTCTTGTTTTTTATGGGTGACTGACCACTTGACCTATGATGTCCCGAGTCGAGGTTTACTCCTTAGTGGCCAGGATTACAGGTGAAACAGTTGCACGTATAAATGAAGTTCACCATGGGGTATATACCGGATTTAATAAAACGCATGATCGTTTATCTACATTTAGTGTTTAAATTATTATGCCTATTACAAATATTTCCTTTGTAAAACAGTATGCTTGTTATATCAACGATAAAATAAATAAGAAAAACTCTGTTATTAGCTCACCCTTTATGTCATCCCGATATGAACAACATAATTTAAGTACAAAGAATCACAAATGCCTTTTTCCCACTTTTTTCATCAACAAATTGACATTCAAATGTCGTCTGTCGTTTCTATTATTGTTTCCTATTTCTGATTGTGTTTTGTGACATTTTGAATACTGGGATGAGGATGAGTCAATTATAGAAGAGGCGCATGAAGGAAATCGACCCACAGCAGCAAGAACGTCAAGCAGCGTACGTATTATTTTACCAAGCGGGTCTGAAAGATAATAGAATGATGATAAAATAAATAATACAGTGTATCTTTCCCAGTTGATGAATTAATTCAATGCACAACTTCACAGTACCCTGCTGAAGAAGTATATATTGAAGAAAGGGATTACATTGCAGCGTCATGAATGAAAAGACATGTATGAAGTATTTATTAAAGGAAGAACATAACGTTTAGAACATAATTGGTCTTACCCAAAAGAACCTCATACATCAACAAACTATTTATATATAATAATTAAACTGTCACGATTTTAGGGATTCTGCGTGTTGTGTGTGTGTATTATATATATATATATATATATATATATATATATATATATATATATATATATATATATATATATATATATATATATATATATATGTTTTTGTGTGTGTGTGTGTGTGTGTGCACACGCACGCACACACAACACTAAATAACTTAAGGCCTTGATCATCCACCACAACAGGTGTGGGTAGCAATACTTGTTAAAGATGGAATCATAACAGAAACCAAGACATACCAGATCTATGACCATCCTGTGAACTGGGGATCCATGCCATAACATTGATCGCACACAATAACAAAATTATAATTTGATAACGTATATGAAACATTCGAACAACGAAACTCCACATTAGATGACACTAATAAAATGATAAAGGAAATGGGGGAATGGGTAGTAAGATGTCGACAAAGAACTGTGGGGAAGCAGTAAAACTGACGTCACAGGCAAGATTATAGCAACATGGGCCAAAACAATGCAGTTTGGTAAATAACGGAAACCATACCCGATTAGACAACATATCAGGACGAACAAAGGCTATCGACCTCATCTGCACACCGAGAATAATAAGAATAACCGAATGGCAACTCGACGCATGGGACTCGCTAGGGAGTGACTAGTACCCAATTAATATAGAAATCCAATTCAAAGCACCCCAAAATTGATACGTCACTTCCTTAAAAACGTAAGTTCCAAGAAGCCAGCTGGAGCCTGTTTTAAAAACAAATAGGGGAATCAGTCGACTTCATAAATATTTTTAACCAGGACATCGACACATTTGGTAACAATAATAAAAGTTACCCTAAATACAAGCAGCCATGCCAAAAGAAATGGGTAAATTCACAAGCCCGCCGTCCCATGGTGGAATAAAGAATGCCAAACAGCCATTAGAGAGAAAAGAAACTTTAAAAAATTCAAAGGAACAAATGAAGCCAGGGATTTTAAAAACCACAAAGACAAAGCGACAGAAGTAAGACAAATAATTATGGCAGCAAAACAAAAATCCTGGAGATATTATTGATAAAAACATAAAGTACTTGACTTTCAAAACCCCACACAATGCAAATATAATTTGGGATACGAACAAGCAGAACCCTATCGGCAGGATGTGTAGACATATATATTAAAGGAGCCACAAGTACAAACTACCCCAACTGCTCAACTCCGGAAACACTTGAACATGTGCTAAACACCTGCCCGTATTAGGAACAGGAGAGGGTAGAGTTACAAGCCAAACAGAAAAACATAGGGGAACGAAGCACACAGAGTTACTTGAGGCCAAGAATAAAAACTTAGGGTGGAACTATATAACATCCTATAATTCCTAAATAAAGTAAAAAAGAGGGAAAATTGGAAATTTAAAAATGGACATAGATACCACCTGCCACAACAATGAGACAGTAGCAGAGGTTACACGTTACTGCTTTGTATAAACGACTAAAACAAAAAACTGTGGCTGGACTTAGGACCAAAGGAAACACACCGGTTAGGGCTAAAAGAAAGTCGTGGAGGTCTACGAGACTGTTTTATAGTAGAGACGTTCAAAACCATGGCTGGTATGACCCATCCCCCCCCCCAACCCTCCAAGTGTCCAAACCTTAAACAAGCACAAAAAATAAAATTTTACAAAATTAGCAAGTGAAAATGATGAACTCTAAATGAACCATAGCTAAAATAAAACCGCTAGTCGAAACAAAATAAGTAACAACTAATATATAGCAAACAGCAAATAAAATCAATACATAAGATATTTAAAACAAAAAACAATAAGTAACGTTAAATAATCAAATGAACACTCAAGAAAGAAATCAGGTTCAAAATACATAGACAACACCTGCGCAGAAAAAGGGGATCAAATAAGGCATAAATTAAAAAAAGATCAGAAAAAGAAGATAGACAAAAACAACAACGCAGACGGGAAAAGTAGTAGACATAAAGAAGGTCAAGAAACTGTGTTGTCGGTGTTAACCATGAGTCGCTAGACGAGACCTGATAAGCTGAAGTAATTGCAATAACATTGATAAATAAACACATACTCAATGAACTAACCATGTTTTCTATCACGTCCGCGAGAGACACATTTTCAGTCTGTTTTTGGCCCCAAGCTCAAGGCAAAAACAGTAAATATGAATCTGTGCAAAATCAGTTTTTCAGTGTGATATGCAATGTAGAATTCATATATATATATATATATATATATATATATATATATATATATATATATATATATATATACCCATTCGACAAGATAAATGGAAAACGGTGAAACAATCTTTCTGGGAAAGAGGATAGAGCGAAGGAAAAAAGATCTTTCAACTAGCATAACGGTTCATCCGGAAACTCGAAAATATTATCTCGAAAGGAAAGTTCGACAACAGATGGATAACCAGAATAGCTCGTCGAACTATTTCGTGAAGAGTGTAGACTTGACTGAATGTATGGGACTTTCCAACTCCCCTGTGAACAGATCATTCTACTGGATTGCCGTAACCACGATCTGAATGTCCGGTACATACGAACAGCTTCGTCCCTTCCAATATAATTTGAGACTAGACCGCTCCGGTGGCCTAGTGGTTAGAGTGTCCGCTGGGTGGGACGTCGTGCTACATGTCTGCGTCATGATGCCCCAATGTTAGACATCAAAATATACTGCCACACTGCAGATATCGTAGCGATATGACTGAAAAATTGTTAAAGTTACTTTTAAAATCCATATCACACACACATATCACACATATAATTTTGCAACTACGACTGACCGTGATGGACAACATCAGGACCGTTTATTCCGACTACACACACAGAAAAGCTGAGAGACATCTTGATCCGTACCCAAACTGACTCCACCAGCGTCGACAACCAAAGACATTCAGAGTTGAAAGGACTTAGGTGACGGTTAGATGTGTGATGACAGGTGCTGCCAGAAACCATCCAATACTAAGGCTCTTTTCAGAGCCACAACACAAATTTTAAAGAACAGTTTCAAGATCGACACAAGAGAAGCCCTGGATAATTTAAATAGCCATCCCCATAGATAAGGCTAAAACCTATAGTTACTCTGACAACGACAGCATCAAAAGATTTACAACTAATAGTAGTTGTAGTAGTAGTAGTAGTGATAATAATAATAATAATAATAATAATAATAAGTATCAACATCGACGTCTTCTAATTCATGCTTGAAAATTGAATGCGGGGTATGAGAAAACCGAGTCTCTTAGTATGTTAGCCAGAGAGTACTTCCTACTGAACTACATACTTCCTAAGACAGTATTTTAGTTAACACAAAACGAATCCTCAATAATCTGCAATACAGTTGAAATTATGTTGCTGAAAAGTCTAATTCACTTGTCCTATTAGCCCTATTCTTTATGTCTCGTCGGGCGGATATTAGGACGAGTTAAGAATGGTATCACTGTTTGTTGCCAGAGTCAGGTGCTTGTACGTAGAAATTTAAGGGAAAATAGCGTAACTCAGGGACATACATATGAGAACAAATCTTTCAGGCAAACCTTGACGGTTAACAGCATCTTAAAGAATGTTGTTGTTGTTGTTGATGACGATGACGATGCTGATGATTACGACTACGACGACAACAACGATGATTATTACGACGAATATTTCGATGATGATGATGATGATGATGATGATGATGATGATGATAACGATTACGTTCATAATGATTCAATGGCAATCCTTTAAACAAACAAGGTTTTATGAAGCAGAGTTTTGAATGGAGGATTTTCTTTGTTTAGATTATGTATCTTATCCTTTTTATTTGTGTAACCCAGACAGAGGCTTCTAGGTTTCCACTCCCCTTCCCGTTCAGTATAGACTGGCTTCCTTAATTATTTCCTTTGTTAAATTCCAAGTTTTGTGTCGATAAGTGACCCTTGCCCTCAAGGTCTTTCGTATCGTGTATCTATCGTCTCTTGGTGTGGTGCTAATGGTGTTGCATTTGTTGTGTTCGCTTTAACTAATGTATTCGATTAAGTGACTGAATTATCTTTATTATAAAATTATTTTCTAGTACTCTTCATTATTTTTTAGTGTTCTCTTCTTAAAAATTCGAAAGGATAGACTGTGCGTCATATGTTGTCAACCCTTGCATGTGTGGTGTTTATTTTTTATGTTTGCGTTTTATTTTTTTTAATAATTTATTATTTATATTTCTTTTTCTTTCGCGTCTGTCTTTGATATCAAGTTTATATTGCAAATCAGATTAAATTTTTTCTTGCGGGGATTCAAACTTACTGTTTTTGCCTTGAGCTTGGTCTGACTGAGAAGGATTAAAGTCGCCTATGCCAACTAAGAGCTTTTGCGACTCGTTAAGGCTCAATTGTTGAGCTTTTTAATTGGTCGGTATTTCAGGAATGATGCCGCAAAAACACCGCTTTTATGTACGATAGTCGTACTTTTAATTGTATGTCAGGAGGTGGAAGGCAGAAAGGGGACCCGGCGGGGGACGCCAACCGCTGATGCCGTGTACACTCCAAAGGGCCCGGACCGACGTGATTGTATGTCAAATTCTGTCCAGTTGTGCTAGTGGACGTTCCCTATCCCCAATATTGTGTGGGCCACCTGTGCAATTGATCTAAGTTTCTGAGTTGAAGATTGCCTATTTTATCCTTGTATAGTTGGAATTTTGTGTACTAAGCGTACTTTTAATGGCGAAATTACACCAATCAGCCGGGTGTCAGCAACCTGTGTTTTCTGGGGGGTGGGGGGTGGGGGTGGGTGGGTCTCTCATTGTTAGTATTAGTTGTTGTTTTTGATGGCGGAGGGACTAAAGGATCAGGGTAGTTTTGTACGATGGTGTTATCGAATGAGGCCTTCTATTGCCAATGGAAGTGCCTCCCTTGTATATAAAAGTAGGGGGTGAGAGTAGAGATAGGGGTGGGTGGTGGGGGTGGGTGGGTGGAAGTGGATTCTTGGTGGAAAATCTGTGGGCAACACAGGCTTGTTGTTTCCAGGATTCCACCCAGGTGTTGCTATTATATTTTCCCTAGCACCTCTTTTAGGCCCCTTGTGTTAGTAGAGGTGAGGGTGGAATAAGAGGAAAATGAAGAGAGGGCTTATAGTGGAAAGTCTTTGTTCAACATAGGCTTGTTGTACGCAGGATTCCAACCAGGTGTTCGCTAGTCTGTTTTCCCTAGCGCCTGTTTTCGGCCCTATTTGTTAGTGAGGGGGTTAGTAGAGGATGTGTGGAAAGGAGAGCTTTTGTCCGGAAGTGTTGAGCCAGTGCTTGCTCGAGGAGGTGGGCCAGTGCTTGCACAGGTTTGTGCCAGTGCCTGCACGGGGAGGTGGGCCAGTGCTTGCCCAGAGGAGGGTATGGATTTGAGCCAGTGCTTGCTCTTGTGTGGAAGAGAGCTTGCCCATGGGAGGGACTGGGGCTTGGTTTTTTAGTTTTTGATTTGGAGGGCTAGTGCTTGCCCTGTGGAGGTACTGGTCCTTCCTGGTTCTGTTCTTCCGGTGTTGGAGGGCTAGTGCTTGCGATGTGGAGGTTCTGGTCCTTCCTTGTTCTGTTCTTCCGGAGGGGCTCGTTCTTGTCCGCCAAGTGGAGGTTAATATTCCAGTCGTTTTCCTGTGTTCACTTGGCTGTATTCTCTCTCTTGTCTTTTGTCTTCCTTGTCTTGATTTGATTATTTTCTGTATATTTCCTTCCCTTTAGTATTAGTATTAGTTATTAGTTGTTAGTTGATTATGTGTTGGTTAGTGGTTATGTTAGTTATTGTGGGTGTGTGTGCTTTGTTAGTTTGTTTCAGTTGAATAGTGTTGGAGTAGTGTTGTTTTAGTTTGTCGCATGCTATGTACAGAGTGTATTTTTGTGGTGTTGTTTAGTCTATATTATATTATTGGTTGTGTATGGTTGGCTTTTGATGTCTTGGTCCTATTTGCCCTTATTGTAGTTGCCTATCTCTCGACGTGATTGTGTTTCCGATTAAACTTACTGGTGTCCTTCTGTGGCGCTGTGCACCCCCTTGTTGGTAAAGGTGAATCTCGATTCCTTATGTGTGTAAGTTCTTTTTAGGACTCGCCTTTTGGCTTGGCAGTTGTTGCCATAGCCCTGCCTCTCTTGTTTTTGCTAGTGCCCTTATGTGTCCTTTTGTCTTGGTATTTTAGTTCAGATTTGACCGTTAGTTGATCCTTGTGCCATAGTCTTATTTCCCTAGTTGAATCTGATGGTCAATTGTATTTCTGGCTCCCTCGTTGTTACGTTTGGTTTTCAATTCCTTGTGCCTTTTAAGGCTGATTTCGGGACTTGCTTTTAAGCTGGCGTTTTGCCATGGTCCTTTTGTGTTTGCATGTTGTTTACTTACCCTGTGTCCAGCTTAATCCTGTTGTTGTCATTGTTATGATGTCTAGTAGTCCTGGTTCTCTCGTCGTTACCATTGGATTTCGATTCCTCATGTCTTTTAGGTTGGTTTGGGGACTTGTTTTTTAGCTGGCGTTTTGCCATAGTCCCCTTTTTAGTCCTGATCCTGTTGTTGGTATGTTGTCTGGTAGGTAAGTGTATTAGGATTAATTGTTAATTGTTAAGTCTGGTTAATTGGTTAGTAGGATAAGTGGGTGCTGGCGTGTTGGACGGCTGGTAGTGCTTGTCTCTGAGCCGTGGGTCTAGGCTCATTGTCATAGTCCTGGTTTATTGTGTTGCTGGTGTTTTCCTTTTTGTTTATATGTGACCATGTTTTTGGATTCCCTTTAGGTACGAGATGTTTTTGTAGGTAAGTTCTATATTTGTGTGCTTGGTCTTATCCAATATCTCTGGGTATGTTGTTGGTAATCCAATGCGTTTCTGGTATTCTTGGAAGCTGTTCCGCTGCACATTGTAGGTGGCAAATGTGTTGAATATGTGGTCGAGCGTCTCTGCTATTGGGCAGTGAGGACAGTTGGTTGTTTGGTTCCCTTTGTCTTTGAGGTACCTTCCGAAGCTCCCTTTCAGTAGTGTTTTTCCTGTCATGATTCTGTTGATAATCCTTAAGTCATTACTTCCATGTCCTTTGGGGCAATGATTTTCCTGGATACTTCTTTTTGTAGTTGGTGAAGATGCCTTCCCTTGTTGGAGTTGTTCCATATGTGTTGCCATTTTGTGTTTATTTTCTGTCTAACCTGACTGTAGAGTTCTTGGACGCTGTAGGTGAGGGAATGTATTTCGTTGTTGTGGAGGTTCTTTTTTACCACTGTGTCCGGTTTTTCGTTCCCGGGGAGGTTTATATATGATGGCACTCAGAGGAATTCAATGGTGTGCTGATTTGTCTCGAGTTCTCGAATATGTTGCATCACTTCCTCGAGCATATTTGCTCTGCTTCGTGTTGCACCTGTTTCTAAGGTTTTGAAGACGCTGAGAGAATCCGTGATGATAACATGGCACTGCTGGTTTGAGTTTTGATCCATTTCAATGCTTCGTTGATTGCCCAACATTCGGCTGCGTAGATGGAGCAGTTATCTGGAAGTCGAGCTCCAATTTGTATTTGTTGTTCTGGTACCACGATTGCTGCTGCCGTTTTGTTAGGTTCCTTGGATTTAGATCCGTCCGTGTATATTTTAATGTATTTCGTATATTAGTCCTGGAGTAGTTTTTGAATGTCAAGTAGCATCTTGCAGGGATTTTGTTGTTTGGTTCCGAATGTTTGTGCTATGAGGTTGATGTTGCTCCGCTTGTATGTCAGTTAATTGGAGTTCTGCGCAGAGGGTATGGACTTTCTTGCTTGTTGGTGGGTTTGGTACAAGTTTTGATTGAATGATCTTTCGCATAGCTTAGTTAGCGCCTTAGTTGGATTTGCGTAGCTGTGTATTGAGTTCCTGATAGTATGTCTTAGGATTTGTTCCTCTCTGCGTAGTTGTAGGGGTAGTTCTCCTGTTAGTATTTGTAACTCTTGAAGTGATGTTTTGGGTAGTGTTCCAGTACATAGACGGAGAATTTTGTATTGAAGAGAGTCCAGTTGGGATAGCAGTTTGTTGTTGGCTGACGCGTAGACTTGGCAGCCGTAGTCCCATCTTGATCTAATTAATGATCGGTATAACATAAGTAGTTTGGGTTGATCAGCTCCCCATGTAGTTCCTTTGAGGTGTTTCAGCAAGTTGATTTCTTGTCCTGATTTTTTGACGAGATTTTCGATGTGTGGTTTCCATGTGAGTTGTTCATCTAGTAGTAGTCCCAGGAAGTGGGTTTGTTTTACGAACTGGATGGGTGTGCCTTGTAGGTAGAGTTGCAGGTATTTGGGTTTTCGGTTGTTGGGGCGGGAGAAGAGCATCCCGACAGTTTTAGTACTTGAGATTTTAAAGGGCCAGTTAATCGCACATCTGGTGATGTCGTCCAGTCTTTGTTGTATCTGTGTGATGTTGTTGGGGTTTCCTGCTTTCCAGATTCCGCTATCATCCGCGAATTGAAATAGGTTAATGGTGCTATGTAGGTATTCTCCTAGGCCGTTGACCATAAGGTTGAATAGAGTGGGGCTTATTACACTTCTTTGTGGGGTTCCGTTGTCCAATGTGTATGTTTCGGAGTATGCATCTCCTACCCGGGTTTTAATTCATCTTCCTGTGAGGAAGTTGGAGATCCAACGGTGCATTTGTCCTGTTATTCCATATTGGTTGAGTTTGGCAATTAGCCCCTTGGTCCATACTAGGTCGAAGGCCTTTTCTAGGTCGAGGAATATGGCTATGATATGGCGGTTCTTTTTATTGGTGCGTTGAAAGCGAGTTTGATGTCGGCTTCAGGTCTGGTGAGTTGGTCTATGGTAGATCTTTTGGGCCTAAAACCGCTTTGATTTTCCGTGAGTAGATGGTTTCGTTCGAGATGGAATAGGAGTCTGTTGTTGATCATCGTCTCCATAATTTTGTAGATGGTGTTGGTGAGTGAAATTGGGCGATAGGATGAGATAAGTTTGAGGTCTTTTCCTGGTTTTGAAATCGCTATTACAATGGCTTGCTTCCAGATGGTGGGTATGTTGCCAGTGTTCCAGATGAGGTTGATTAAATTGAGGATAATCCGTTGCCTGTTGTCAGGTAGGTGTTTGTAGATTTCGTAGCCAAGATTATCCTCTCCACGTGAGGTGGATTTATTGTGGCCAAGCGCTTTGTGCCATTCCTGCAGTTGGAAGTTGTCGTTGAGCGGTGATTTCTCGTTGGTTATCTCCGCAATCTGGTCCTTAAAGCGATGTGGATATTTTTGCTCCACCTCTTGGCGTTGTAGCATAAAGGTTTGAGTGTGATTACTGTTGCTGCTCGAGAGTGCAAAGTGTTGTGCTAATTGTTCGGCCTTTTCTTTGTTAGTTTCTGCTCCTTTTATCTGGGGTGTTGTTTTGGAGGACTTACCTTTCATGGCTTTGATTTTGTTCAAGACTTCTTTCGTGGGAGTGGAGTGATTGAGTGTTGAGCATAAGCTTGCCAGGAGGCTTTTTTTGGCTTGTTTAATTGATCTTCTTGCTTTGGCACCCATTTGTTTGCAGGTGATGAAGTCGGTGGAGTGTTTGGTATGTAGGAAACGATTTAGTGCTTTCTTTCTTGCTTTTGGGGCTGATTTGCAATCTTCATTCCACCATGGGATGGTCGTTTTTCCTGTTTTTCCACTTGTTTTAGGTATACTTTCCTGTGCAGCGTCGTTGATTGCTTGAGTGATGTTGTTGTAGTAAAGGGTTGTGTCAGCACTTTGTAGGTCCTCTATATGTTTTGTCCTTAGGATGGTCTGGAAGGTGTCCCAGTCTGCCTTATTAGTTTTCCAACAATTTGGATTTGATTAATTCTTACAACTAAAATGATTCTCGCTGACATGGTGAAAAACGTATCTTTACTTGCACATATTTTGAAATTCTTGTTTTGCGTAAAATTATCATATCACTCTTGTTCAACTTCAAGGTTCATCTTTCTCAGTTTTTGGTAAGATTACGAGTTTTAGGACCGCGTGTGAGATTAGCTTTTATTACTAAATATGCCATCCTCTTGGCCATAATAATAATAATAATAATAATAATAATAATAATAATAATAATAATATTATTATTATTATTATTATTATTATTATTATTATTATTATTATTTTGTTGTTGTTGTTGATGATGGTGTTGTTGTTGTTGCCATCTTGATTGTGTCCTTCTAAGTGAAAATATATTATAGTGCTTTATTGGGGGTGGGGTGGCTGTTTGCTATGTAAGGGTTATTTCTGCCAATCTTGAAAAGTTTCTTTTCACGTTTTGCTGTGGCTCTGAGAAGAGCCTTTGTACTGGCTGGTTCCTGTTAGCTCCTGTCACCACAATTTCTTCTCGGTCATCCTTCATCTGTGTCCTCTTATCTTTCTCTGTCTGATTGTTTTTGGTTGTCGTGGATATAGTTGACAACTCATTCGGGTCCTACGGGTCCTCTGTACAGAAAACACCATAGTTCCATGATGCGGATAGATTTTCTGCGTGCGTATTCATAATAGTCGTCCATGACGCTTTCCATATATATCTAATGGAGCAATTTGTGTTGTAAAGGCCCGTGCAGCTCCTCCTGTGCTCTCATGTACTGGATTTGTAGGTATCTCATACGCTCTTGCAGGATATGAATGTGTTCACACGCCTTTTGGTAACTTCTCTGGCAGTCAATCAGCTCTTGTCTCTTCGCATAATGGTCAAAAGCGATGTCTAGGTCATCCATTCTTTTGGTGTACTTTCTTCCAAGTGAATATGTGATCGTTTCTGAATCTACCTTTATCTTAGTAGCAAGCTCCCTTTGTTCCATCTATTCTTCTCTTCGTCAAAAATAATATCTCGCCGTTTACAAGTTATCTTCTCAAATGAACAAATATATGCATAGGAACCCTGTTGTAAGATGCAATGCCTAGCCCTTGAGTCTTTATATGCAGTCTCGGGGACGTAATTTGAGATGTTACGTGTCTAGGCTCGTACAAAGTAACAAAGAAAAGAGTGAAGCCAACAAGCTTTGTAAAGTTTAACAAAAATAATTTATTTCCCTTAAAAACAAGGTAAAAATATGAAAAAGGACTTACGGTTTCTGAATCTAATCCAAATATTAATCCTAGAATTTAAACATATAAGTCCTATCACTAAAAAGTTCTAATTGAATCAAAGTTCGAATCCCGATGAAGTTCCAAGATGGAAGGCGATGACGTCTTCTATATCCTGTTTTGTGTTGATGTGTCAACAGTTCCTTGTTGAATATTATGAATCAAGAATAATTTTCAGGCATTAGAATTCCGAATAATTTCCAATAAATGTCTTTGTCCAAGAATTTTGATGAAGAAGAGTATTTTCCAGGGTGAGTAAATTATTTTAAATAAAAAAATCTAACTCGAACTGGTCACAACACAAAATACCTCTGAGCTCCGAAGGTATTAACATACGACGGACTATTTCACTATAAAATATCTGTTTTAACCCTTAACTAAAACGCAGTTTAGACCCCGTGATGGGTCACGTGATCACTTAGTCCGAACAACGCAGTAAAATATTATATCAATTAGCACGTAGGCTATTTCCAGGTTCGATTGTACTAAACGAATCTTACTATAAGATTCAATAATAAAAGGTTGTTTACAAACTAGAGCTAACACGAGGCCAAGTATGACCTTGATTACGACCAATTATTTTCACTCTGTGTTTACTAATTTCTGAATCAAGGGCAGGAACTAGGTCAGATAAAAAATACAATGAAGCAACACTACTGCGTTTTAAATCAGGCTAAAAAGAAAACATAATTTTCCGAAAATAATGTCAAATCCAGTTAATAAAATTATCATTGCAATAACATGTAATGAAATAAAATAAAATAAAAGAGAATTTAAAACTAACAGAAAAGTAATTAAATTACATATACGTAACAGAGACGTCTCGGCTTAGTGTCAAACTAATTATGACACGTGTCTGTTCACTGTACATTGTTTCTGGCTCTTGATATATTTGATGGAATTAAAAGGGGATTATCCCCCAACAATTCACATAATTGATTGGGACTTACTGTGCGGAATTACTGCCTTTGGAGGAATTAGCGACCGCTCAGAGAACTGACAGGTGACAACATTTATGTCCCACTCTTTTGTAACACATAAGGTGTCAAAGTGACAATTAGTGATAATTAGTTTATAGGTTAGGTTGATTTCACGGTCGATAAGACAGGTTAAACGGATCTAAGATCTGATTCAACACATATGTATCATGTGTTTCCTTTGTATTCAGAAGATAATAATAATATATGTTTAATGATAAACTTGTTTTCTATATCGATATTAATTTTCGTTGATATAAAATAAATAGAACAAAAGTAGCATTACTAGTATTCCAAACAATATAAGCATAAACAACTGCTGCTGCTGCTGCTGCCACTAATACTACTAATTGGACGCTTGACTACTGATCATTTGTGGGCACGCCCTTGACGTGTAGTTATGAGAAGCTACAGGCCTCTGTGTCCCCCCACCAAGTAGCTTTTTCCGAAACAGTTATAGGATTTTATGTGTTTATGTTCCACCCAGCGATATTTTGTCCGGACTAGCCTTTGATTTGTCAATTCTTTTTATGGTTATGTGATTTCATTTATCCATACAACAAAAAGAAGGAATTTTGTTATTTAATTTTTTTTATGATACATGTATATACATTGTTGTCTCGTGACTTTATTTCTTCAATGTATACACATGTATATCTGGTAGTTCTTTATACCAGTTAAGCATGGATTAAAAAAAAAATAAATAAAATAAAATCGTAAAATAAAAAAATTTTGTTTTTGTTTTGTCTGCTTTACAGTGCGTTTCGTTCAAATGCGCTTTTTTTTTTGTCCGAAGCTAAATTTCGAGTCCCATATTTTTTATTTCTTTCTACTGATTGTAGTATCTTTTTATAATTACTATTTTATTTCTTGGTCTTCCGAGAGCTTTGACCTCCTTCTTAATTTGGTGTGGGGTAAACCTGAGTGGTTACCTCGCCAGTTGCCTATTAACAGGATCTCAGTTTTATCATGGTTTATTCTCGATCCTGTTACTTTTCCAAAATTATTAAATTCGTATTGAAGATGTTTACACGACACCTGCTCAGTTATAAAGTTTGAACAGTCATCTGCATGTTGAAACATCTTTATCTCAGCTATTATTTTAGGTATCTTAACACCCTTAATGGCCTTGTTTCTTGTCATTTTTATACATGGTATTTCAATCGCTATTACATATAATAGCACTGACAGTGGACAATCCTGTCTTACTGATCTTTCTATAGCAAAGTTTTTAGTTACAGCTCCGTTAACTTGTACTTTAGAACATATATTTCGATTTAGAATTCCTATCCAGTCCCTAAATTCTTGTCCAAAGCCAAATCTATCTAGTAAATTTCGTACACAGTTCACTTCTAGGGGGTCAAATGGCTTTTCCTGATCAAATAAAATCAAAGCAACTTTGTCCCCCCTCCCCCATTTCTAAATATTCTATTATGGTATGTAAACATAGTATATTATTCTGAATATCACGGCCTTTTTCGCAACAACTCTGGTTACTATTTATAATTTCCCCTTTTAACCCTATCCGCAAAATGTATAGCTTATAATCTTGTAATCTACACTAGTAATATTGGCCTCCAATTTTTAAAATCTTTAGAATCAACCTTCCCTATATATAATAAAGTCATAATCCCCTCCTGCACTGACGCACACATTTCCCATTTTTGTTTTATGTCATTATAGAACAGTTCTAGAATAGGTAAGTGTAAATTCATAAAAGTCTGATAAAACTCTGATGTTATCCCATCTGAACCTGGAGATTTCCCCTTTGGTAATTTCTTAACAGCTTTTCCTACTTCCAGTAAACAACTTTTTCCATCACGTTTTTTTAAACTTTTTTTTTCTCAATTATCCTTTCAAAATTTGTTTTTCCTAAGTAGTCGTCACATTCGTTCCCTAAGATTTTCTGTGACATGTAAACTTGTTTATAATAATTATACATCTGGTCTAAGATGCTTACTTTATCTTTATAAGGGTCCCCATTATTCTCTTTATAAGGGTCCCCATTATCCTCTTGATAGGGTCCCCATTATCCTCAATTTAATATATTGATATTTCCTCCTATTTCTTATTTCTTCCCTTTTATAAAGTCCTCTTGCCCCTGTAAATAAATCACTAAATTTTCTCGCCCTTTTTTATTCCCATTATTTCCTCTGTTTGAAATTTGTTTATCTCATCCGTACATTTTTGTTTTATTTCCTCATTAGTTTCACTATTATTTATAAGATCCATTAAGATCCATTAAAGCATTTTTTTCCGTACTAGCTGCTTCTTCTTCCTAACTTTACAGTATGTTATAGCTTCTGATTTTATTTTTTCGTTTTACAACTTCCCACTGTTGTATAATGCCATAGTGCTCTTCATTTAAAAATTCGTTTAAAGTTTCCTCTATTAACTCTGTATAATCCCTTTCTTTTAAAATTTGATTGTTTAATGTCCAAATTCCTTGTCCTTATCTTGAAATTTCCTGTATTTTGAAAAGTATATCCATTACATAATGGTTTTATAATTTTTTTAATTTAGTTTGAATTCCCATCATATATTTTATACCCCTTTCCGTTACATAAATTCTATCAATCCTGTTCCCTTCCCTCACATATACAAAGGTGTATTCTCTTCGCAGGATATTATTAACCCTATATGCATCAATTACATTAGTTTTTTTTGTAAAACAAATCGTATTAGTTCTAAGCAACTTATCTTTTCCAGAAAAACCCGTACTCCTATCAATGTCTTACACCATCCAATTAAAGTGTCCTTCAACAATAAGTTTGTCCATAGAATGGCTAGCTACATACTCATTTAATTTATTCATAAAACCTACTTTAAAACATTATACTGACTTGGTACTTAAACATCAATTATATGCCACCCAAGAGTTTTGAAATAAAGAACCCTCCCCTTTAGAAAATCTCCCGTATTAAAAATTTACCATATTGATTTGTTTTTCCTTATTTTTAAAATTGACGCTATTCCTGTATGTGCATCATTTGGACTGTTTTAGGACTGCATGTGAGATTAGCTTTTAATGCTAAATATGCCATCATCTTGACATAAAATTATTATTATTATTATTATTATTATTATTATTATTATTATTATTATTATTATGTTGTTGTTGTTGTTGTTGTTGTTGTTGTTGTCAACTTGATGTGGTTCTAAGTGAAATTATATTATAGTGCTTTATTGGGGGGGGGGGAGAGGCTGTTTGCGATTTAAGGTTTATTTTTGGCAATCTTGAAAAGTTTCCTTTCACAAGTTTTGGTTCGGCCCTGAAAAGGGCCTTTTTACTGGCTGGTTCCTGGTAGTACGTGTCATCAATTCCCTTTCGGCCATCCTTCATCTATATCCTTTCATCTTTCTTTGTCTGGATGTTTCTGGTTGTCGTGGATGTAATTAACAACTCTTTCGGGTCCTACGGTTCCTCTGTACAGAATACGCCGTAGTTCCATGATGCGGGTGAATTTTCTCTGTGCATATTTGTACAAATAGTCTCGGTCGCTTTCCAGGATGCTATATAACAGGAGCAATTTGTGTTGTAAAGGCTGACGCTGCTCCTGTTGTGCTCGCATGTACTGGACTTTTAGTTCTCTAATAGACTGTTTTAAGATATAGATGTGTTTAGTTGCCTTTCGGTAGCTTCTGAGACAGTCAATTAACTCTAGCCTTTTCACATAAAGGTCAAAAGCTATGTCCAAGTCATCCATCCTTTGGGTGTGCTTTTTTATCAAGTGAATATTCG
>JAECUM010050855.1:0-25686 GCA_016617855.1 Megalonaias nervosa | reverse complement strand
AAAAAAAAAAACGGTGTAACGTAGATGGGCATTACTGAAGTTGTCAACAACCGAGGCTATTTAGAAGGTACGTGCAATTCGTAGATGCATGATACATGTTGATAAAATGTATCACTTATCGCCAAACTCAAATGTTAAATTGGTGAATGAAAAAGGAAATGAAGAGGAAAAGAGGCTTTAAAATGAAAAAGAAAAATATTTGTGGCGATTTAATTAAAATTTAAGTATATTCTCAAGCGGATTCCAGGTACAAAGAAATGATTAGGGCCTATACAAGTACAGAGCAGATATAGTTAATAGGTAGGAACAGCCTTAGCAAACGCGGGGCCCGATTTGGATCATTTTGGCGGGCCTCCTGAATGTAGGCCCACCCCCACCCCCACCCCCCATGAGCACGGCATTTGGAAATAAAGTTTTAAACCAGTTTTATATGATACTGAACTTAAAATTTTCTTCCACCGCTTTAAAATTACTTTCTCTCTAAAGATATAATTTTTAAAAAAAAAAAAATACTAATGGGCAGGGCCCTATGAGCGTCGGGACCCTATTGGGCCAAATCGGTCCAATCGGCCTAAGGCTGGCCCTGCTAATAGGTGATTTTACGTGAAGTGTCAATTTCAGATTGATGAAACCTCCAAACCTCGGGCACGGTTTAAAACAGTAGTGGTGACATCTAATTTGAAAATGTATACACTCGGTTTCTTTACATTTACCATAACATTGCATGATGACGTTCTTACTTCAAATTCGGATAACTATATTTGAAGTAGCAACTAATGCCACCGACATTATGGCATGTCTTCGAAAGCGATTCATAATATTCCCTCATTTTAGAGATCGGTTGCGTCTTAGAAATATATTGCTACCAAACATTCATCCAATTATCTGAGCCCTACCAGAAATATATCATGTGATGTACTAACTAAAGCCTCGCCTGCTCAGGTATCAAATACAAAAAAAAATTGTCTTCTGGAAGGAGCTCAGAAAATTCCATCTCTGTCTTCAGCAGATAAAATAAAACAGTTGACCTTCATGATGTCTCTTTCATGAAAATACATGGCAAACCAATTAAAGGAGAAAGAATTTGAGCTGGCTTGGACAATGCATGAACCAGTGCGTAAACGATCATTCTTGTTTATTTTTTATCCTGTCAATTTTTTTTACTGGAAGTACTAATTTGTTTCCTTATTTTCCCTTCTTTTAATATGCCAATATGATTGTTGATATTAAAGAAACTGAATATGGCAGTCTCATCTTTATATTATATTATTTAGCAATAGATTCAACCTGTCAGGGTAGATTATATATCCTTTCCATAATGTATCTCTTTGAATTTTTTGTACCTGGCGATCACACCGTTCGTAAGAAACACACCAACTGTACAATAAAATCGCATTCAAGAAAGAAAAATGCCAAAGTATTGGCGTTATAACAAAGCAAATTTAACGAATTTGTTATCTGAATGAATACATAGACGAGTTCGCCTAGCTTGTGTCAGAAATTTAAATGTCTTTAACAAGCATGTTATGGTAAAAAATAAATGGCATTCGTAAATCCGTTTGACAGAATGCGCGTGAACATTGGCATTCGATTTTACATAATGACTTTTCATTACCCTGTCTGTATAATTTCACAACCTAGCCTCTAATACCAATAAGACCTCGTGCGGTGATTCATGCAAAGAATTAATCTAATTGTACCTCTCACAGGTTGTCTATGATTGCAGTTGTACCTCTCACAGGTTGTCTATGATTGCAAGGTCCCGGTAAAAGGAACTAGAGATCATGCAGCTTGGAAATGAAATACGTCAGATAGGAAAATTTTTCGGTACCATGCCGTGAGCATTTCCAAAGTTATAATTTCTAGATCTAGTTATAATGAATATATTTTTTAAACTTTGGATAAAATAATATGTACCAGTTGAATGTTTCTCGGTATAACATACAGTCAGAGTCTATTAAATGTTATATCGCCTATTCCAAAATTAAATGCAGGAAATTAAAGAAAGACTTTTTTAAAACTCACTTTTAAGCCAAACGCAGGTCACAGCAGATGCCAATCATTGCAAAGTGATAAGTACATACAGACACGTTTCTTTCATCCTCCTCCTATTGCGAGATTTGTAAAATGAAAAGGACAATGGGTTGCTTTGTCTAACGTGGTATCAAAACCTTTTCCACGGAATCACAATGCTATAATAATGTTTGGTCGGTAATTGCATTCTACGTCAAAAGCTGCTGGTACTCCTCATCGTTATATGTAAGATAACCTTCGCCTTTAACATGCTTAATGAAAATCTACCCCATCGAAAGTTTGGTGTCTTGCACATACTGACAATTGCTGGTTGTGTCTTACACAAGTAGTATGTCTTCATTTTTTATAATTTATTTATAATCGTCCCGGATTGTGGATGATGAATCATATATCTTCTTTATTGTGGCTATTGTCCGATAGCTAAGCCGTATTCACTTCCTGTCTGAAGCAGTCTTGTCTGCTAATTAGGCTGTACTTATTTCCTGTCCGAAGCAGTCTTCTCTAGTAATTAGGCTGTAATTATTTCCCGTCTGAAGCTGTCTTATAGCATACAGTAATATTTAATCCAACAAAGTTTGTAAAAGACGCGAGAATAAATTGTTCCAAAATTAATCCGTCGTTCCAAGTCATGTACATTTTCCTTTAATGAAAACACAGCAAATGTGCATTCCGTACATCTTTCAAAATGATATATGGTCACATAAGTTTCAGATTTGCTTAATAATCAGATATTTTAGGAATATTCTTTGAATTTTCACACTCTTTTTCAGTATTAAAAATAATTTAAAGCTGTTTTGTTGCAAATAAAAAAGATTTGAATAGCAGATAATATTTGCATTCCTATTTTTCTGCCCTTTTCCTATATTTACAAAGGTTGGATGGCTCTCAAAGTCAGGGAAATATGTTTGTGACACTCAAAGATCCATATAGCAGGTAACCTGATAATTTATGTTTCGTTTGTGAATGATACGGAATGCTTTTAATGCTAATTAGAAACAGTGTTATTATTTCAAATATCAGTCACTTAGCAAACGAAGAGTAAACAGGACTAATGTAAGAACTGGATGGGTTTTTTTCCAGAAAGAAAAACCTTGTGCATCTATTCTTAATACTTGTTTGCGGCATTTTAATTATTTTTCAGACGTATTTGAAGTGACGTTTCTAATTAGAAGTTTTTCAGCCTGTTCTGGAGTGTGACACTTAGGATCAGAATTGATAAGTATTCGGGGACTGAACCATTCTTTTAGTCAAAGGCGCAGACAATAGAATCAACATTCTACTTTATTAATGATGTAAATTTTAAAGAGGACTTCAAAATATATACACCTCGAAAAGCTTTAGCTTGAATAAACGTGTATCATATTGCCGGTCTTTGACTCTTGAATGTACATATGCGCTAGGCGCGTTCTAGCTAAATTATATGGAATGTACATGGGCACTAGGGGCGTTCTAGCTAAATTCTATCGAAACTATTGGTGTAAGGCTAATATTGTGCGCAGCGCAACTAAGTTAGGATTTCTTTTTCGTGGACATTCGATGCTTTGTGCTGTAAGTTGTAATGTTTTGTGGTTTTGAGGTTCATTACATTATCCAAATAATGCACGTTTCATGTTGGTCTGCTGTTTGTGTAATTAAAATTTTTGGATGACGTTTTGTTGCTTGAATTCTTTTCCTGTCAGACGTGTTTAAGAGTTTCCTGCCATACTACCCAGGACGCTCACAACTATTTTCGATTCTGTGAATCTACGAGTTAGTTGAGATGCTTTGGATATGTTCCCCCTAAAAGAAAGTTTTTGTTCTCCTGACAAATTATTACAATTTGAATATGGGAGACGCGGTTGCTCTGTTGTTTTTTTACAACATGATGAAATATATCCGGTGTTAACATGTGAAAAGAAAATCTCTCTCTCTCTCTCTCTCTCTCTCTCTCTCTCTCTCTCTCTCTATATATATATATATATATATATATATATATATATATATATATATATATATATATATATATATATATAAAATAAATTTCTTTGAAAATAAATTAAGAATGACTTATTGTATGCAACAATCCCTTGACTACATGTATATTGCAATAAATTAATGGAGATGCAGATCTGTAATGATGTATATACATTTCGTAGTTGTATTTCTATACTTCTAGATTTGCATGTCACGATCCAGTTTTACGTATGATGTTTATGGTGTATTTACTTTGACCAAATTGGATTTATACAGTAAACTTCACTTACTCGTCTAATTCCTATTAACAACTGTCCCATTATTTGTACGAGTATAGCTGTCTATCTATCCTTTGCGTAATAATTACAGTATCGCGTGATTGGCTGCAAAGGCTAGGGTTTAACCTTTGAGAGAAATACTGATGAGGGCCAGGTCCAACGCATGCATCTTGGGAGTGTGATATGAATGAATCTTCTCGTTCACATCCAGCATGATACACAATGTACTCACGCTATCTGCATGGCTCTTTCTCAAGTTGGACTTGGCCTTAGGGCCAGTGAAGGTCAAACAGAGAAGTAATAGACGAAACCGCAAAGTACACACATCCACCGGCAGCTGTCAGTCAATAAGTTATTTATTATGGCTATGTGTGAAATTTTGCGCAATTACTCCTAAAGGCAATATCCTTCGCAGGTGTTGCTGCCACGTGTTTAACTGATGGCAGACAACCAAAGCATTCTGATGTAGGGAACTGTTTAGATTCCGATACTTTGATTCCCTCATTTGACTGAGGTGAAAACTTGGACTTCTTTATCCGTCCTTCAGTCAGCAAGCTTGGGACCTTGTTATCTAGTACTAACCGATTACTCAGTTAAATAATGTTGTAAAGATAGTATTGCAGGTTTTCACTTCAAGAATTGCAGCACGGTTATGGAGACCAGCATGTGCACTGACTCTGAATTTCTGTTAAAATCATAGTGCTTATAGGACTCACGGTACTAATTCAGTTCCCACAGTAAAACTATGCAAACGCCATGATATTAAAAAAAATCAATAACTTTAAATTTCTGAGTGCTCATAATCAAACCTATATTTATCAGTATAGATGAAACCTGGATTACAGCTTCTGTGAGGAGAAAAGGATATGAGCCGCAGCATTGGAGCTACATGCGTTTGAAACATGTGCTTTCAATTCCGCACCAAAGAGTCAGATACTAATTTCAGTAATGAGTGTTCCAAGCTCAAGACTGTTAAAGGACTGAAATTCCATCAAGAAAACAATGTCTCTATCTTTTTCAGTTACAACTAAAATAAACTCTCAAAAGATTATATTCCTACAAAATAACTTTCATTATCAACCAATCCTGGCCACCCAAACCCATATATACTCTGTTAAATTCACCCATTTCTAGGCTGGTTCCCATTTTTCCATACAATTGGTACCGTGTGTCCTATGCTCGTAAAGACCTAGCCATCACAAGAGTGAATGAGGCCGTCATCCAAACTGCTCTCCAGTGAGGTAGCTAAGCAGCGCTATTGAATGTACAGATCGCTTGATCCCTGCTTTGCTTCGTTTCGAATTGTCATTTCATACATTTCTGGCGTAACATTTTTGAAATAAAGAAGAAAGTTAAGAAATCATAGTGCTAGATATGCTGGCTAAAGGTTTAAAATGTATATATTTTCCATTACATTTTTGTAAATCCCTTAATATTGAGCAGTGATTCAACTTGTGGTGGCAGAGGCGTTTCGAGATCAGCGTGGCGTCTTTGTAAGGGAGAAAGCAACTAATAGCTGTTAACTTCAAGAAAACCCAGCATATGTACTAGGTGTAAATTCAAGCCGTTGTAACTTCATTATTTCTTATACCTGTCATGTGAGATTTTCACAACAAACAGAAAAATGGCGTCTTGAAAAATGATAACATTTAAATGAATATATTTGATAATAATATGTCAAAGTATGAACAGTTTTGGGAATTTCGGTCGATTTGTCTCTTTGTATAAACAGAGCTACTTCTTATGCGAGTCCCTACTTTCAGGAGCTCGTATTTCTGGTCCCGGAATATGTTTCCAAATTAATTAAGTCAGCTCTTTTTTATATTCTGGATTCTCAGTAGTTTGGGAAATGTGCTCCTGTACGTCCAATTTCGGAATTTCCACACAGATCTCCGTATGTGCATGGCTAGAGGAAAGTTTTTAGAACCGTTTGTTAAGTTTGAAGCGCCGTTGGGTAAATTGGAGATGGAACATTCTTATATGGCATACCTTATACTACAGAAAGAGTCATGGTTACATATAGAGGTTCATCGATTGTATTATGTACACATACGCAATCACTTTCTTTGTTACAATTCAGCCAAGAAGTTTGATGTCCACATTTCGTGTTCTTTAATATTGAATAAAAATATAACAATAGCTTCTTTTTATTTGGAAAACATCTTCACGGCATTTTCTTCATTTATGCAGAGACGTTTTGAAATAGAGAAGAGAAAGAAGATTGGCCATTAAAATTTACTATCGTAATAATATTGCAACAAAATAACTGTATTTCTTTAAACACCCTGTGTGACTGCATTGTTCTAACAGGTGACTCTCTTACAATAACAAAAATCTAGATTCAGAAGCTACCTCTATATTGTTTTGGAATCTGCCAGGTTTTAAAGATATTTTAATCCATGTATTAGAAACGTACAAGAGTTCGTCACAAGGTCTTCCAGCTTATAATGGCCTTTCCGGTAACAAATTCAAACCCATAATATTTATTGAATCAGATGAAACATACACAGAAAATTGAAAGGATCTTTGAATGAATTAAGAATTAAAATGAACTAAAGTAATGATTGTTTGAGGTACGAAATCATAAAGAAGTAAAGAAAAGTGAGGCATCATGGGTAAATAAGAATTATAAACATATCAACACATGCATACAACTGTATGAACAATTCTCATGTTACTGAACGTTTTTCAGTGTTATTCCTGGATCAATACAAATACAATGATATTTGAAATGCACACATACATACAAATTGTATGTTGGTCAAATGATCAAAGTTGCTTTGGAGAGATAAATCCAAGGAAACATTTTGCAGAATTAATAGCGGTCAAGACTTAAAGGTGCAACAGAAATAATATGGAAATGACATCTTTATTTATAGCTTTCTTGTACTCTATTGTTATATGGAAATGACGTCTTTATTTATAGCTTTCTTGTACTCTATTGTTATATGGAAATGACGTCTTTATTTATAGCTTTCTTGTACTCTATTGTTATATGGAAATGACGTCTTTATTTATAGCTTTCTTGTACTCTATTGTTATATGGAAATGACGTCTTTATTTATAGCTTTCTTGTACTCTATTGTTATATGGAAATGACGTCTTTATTTATAGCTTTCTTGTACTCTATTGTTATATGGAAATGACGTCTTTATTTATAGCTTTCTTGTACTCTATTGTTATATGGAAATGACGTCTTTATTTATAGCTTTCTTGTACTCTATTGTTATATGGAAATGACGTCTTTATTTATAGCTTTCTTGTACTCTATTGTTATATGGAAATGACGTCTTTATTTATAGCTTTCTTGTACTCTATTGTTATATGGAAATGACGTCTTTATTTATAGCTTTCTTGTACTCTATTGTTATATGGAAATGACGTCTTTATTTATAGCTTTCTTGTACTCTATTGTTATATGGAAATGACGTCTTTATTTATAGCTTTCTTGTACTCTATTGTTATATGGAAATGACGTCTTTATTTATAGCTTTCTTGTACTCTATTGTTAGATGGAAATGACGTCTTTATTTATAGCTTTCTTGTACTCTATTGTTAGATGGAAATGACGTCTTTATTTATAGCTTTCTTGTACTCTATTGTTAGATGAATAGGCTTAAAATGGTTAGTATGTCTAAGAAAAAGGTGTGGACATGCTTAAAAGTTTTAGTATTAATTGTGTCATTAAGAATATATTCGCCAACAACAACAACAACAACAACAACAAAAAAACACATGTCTGTGTCTACATGAACTGGAGGTTTGAGAAGGTCATTGATTAATGTCTAGGTCTACATGAACTGGAAGTTTGAGGAGGTTATTCATTAATGTTTAGGTCTACATGAACTGGAAATTTGATAAGGGTATTTATTATTGCCTTGGTCTACATGAACTGGAAATCTGAGGAGGTTATTCATTAATGCCTAAGTCTAAATGAACTGGAAGTTTGAGGAGCTCATTCATTAACGATGAACTGGAAGTTTGAGAAGGTCATTGATTACTGCCTAGGTCTACATGAACTGAAAATTTGAGGAGGTTATTCATTGCTGCCTAAATCTACATGAACTGAAAGTTTGAGAAGATCATTGATTACTGCCTAGGTCTACATGAACTGGAAATTTGAGGAGGTTATTCATTGCTGTCTAAATCTACATGAACTGGAAGTTTGAGGAGGTTATTCTTTACGAGGATTATAGTTAACATTCAGATAAGTAGTGATATGTTGTTTCATTTGATTTAAATTGCACAATGGAGGGAAAACATTATGATGACTCAAAAATGGATCTTCCTTAAGCAGTGAACATTTATTTCTCTGTGTAGCATGTATAATAGACATTAGTCTTCTGGGTAATCAGATGGAATTTGCTTATTTGAGTTTAATTCCTTTGGAAAGACATACATAGAATTGAAGTTTCTTATATTGTGAAATAGCGTGCTCCAAAATTTTGTAGTCGAATGTAAAACGACTTATTTGTTAAATGTATATATGGCTCCCACATTGAGTATCCGCTGGTGAACTATTATCCGTTTCACAATTCTAGTTTTATACGGTTAACCATTTTATAAGATGTAATATGAGTGTCGACTTTTCAGAGTGCTTTTAAAGGTAGACAACCACATTCTCTAGATAAAAATTCAGACCATACAGTTCTGGTAAGTTCTGGTACAATTCGTACTCCTTCCTTTTGTATATTTTCAAGTCGATTAGAATCGGTTGCTCTACATCAATCACATAGTACATCGGCATACTCTAACAAGTGTATTATGGATGCGGTACATATTTTGCTAAAAGACTTTTTTTTTTTATTTTTAAACTGAAGCCCGCTCATTATTCATATCATCTTTGATGCTTTCCGAATATGTTTTTAAATGTATTGGCACCAGCTTTGACTACCTGTTACTCAGAGGTGTTCATGTTTATCTACAACAACAATAGATGCATTATTCAAAACTAATTCGAATGAAATATTTAATTTTTATCCCTCTTGGCCAAAATTCCACGCTTTTAAGGTCAAGCTCGGACCCTGTACATTATTGTATACAGATGATATTTTGCTATCGACTCAGTTCCAATGCCTTCTCAAAATACTGGAAGCAGGGGGCTATTATGTTTAAATTTTGCACATAATTACTTTGCGGTTTTACTGTTTAGCAAACTGCTTAGAGGCAGTGGCAATGTATGTTGTATACTGCTCATTTACCTCTTTAAGATGAGCATTAGGTATAGGCATGCAATGTTCAGGTCATTTCTTTCATTAAGATGAACAGAAAATATAGGCATACAGTTTACAGGTCATTTCTCTCTTTAAGGCGGACAGTAAATATAGGTGTGCAGTGAACAACGCATTCCTCTCTTTAAAGTGAACAGTAAATACAGGCATGGAGTGTACAGATCATTTCTCTCTTTAAGGCGAACAGTGTGTATGCATGCAATGTACAGATAATTTCTCTTTTAAGTTAAACAGCAAGTATAGGCATGCAGTGAACAGGTAATTTCTCTCTTAAAGGTGGACAGTCAGTATATGTATGCAGCCAACCTGTCATTATTGTCTTTGAGGTGAACAGTAAGTATAGGCATGCAGTGAACATGTCATTTCTCTCTTTAAGATGAACAGTAGGTATATTGGCATGAAGTGTACCGATCATTTCTATCTGTAAGATGAACACTAAGTATAGGGAGTCTATTTGCGTTCGAATATTGGTCTAGTTTTTACTGGAATCAGAATTGTACTTTCAGTCAAACGTGGCAGAAATTTCTACCTTTTAATGATACAGATAATCGATGATCTATGTTGTGGTGTTATACAGGGGTCTGTTCTTGGACCTGTTCTCTTCATTATATACACTCAGCCACTCTCAAGTGTCATAGATCATCATCCAGTGTCTCACCAATTGTATGCTGATGACACCCAAATATACAAATCAAGCCACCCAACTGAAGTTGAAGCTACCATCGAAGGTGTAGAGAGGTGCATTCCCGATGTGAAATCATGGATGACATGTAACAAGCTGCAGATGAATGATGCTAAAACTGAAGCCATTCCGATTACAACACAAAGATTTTCTCATTCACATCCTTTACCTCAGACAATAAATATTAGCAACACCAACATTAAATTCACACAGTCAGTACGAAACCTAGGTGTTACTCTCGACAGTTCTCTCTCATTGCACCAACATGTCATGAACATATGCAAGGCTGCATATCTTGAGCTGAGACGCATCTCGTATGTGCATCTTGCCTGTGTGATACTAGTTTGTGTGTTTGGAAGCTATTGCCAGTGTCGGCACAATGCGTCTGCCTGTGAAATAATTTAGCCCAAGACTTGGCCCCGTATTCACAAAACTAGACTTGAGCGCACACTTAAATTAAAATTTGTGCATATTGTAATTTTGCAATGGTTCAACTTTTTCTGAAACATATTTCTCAAAAATTAAAATACTTTTGACTTAGATAAAGTTGCAACCCTTCAAACCTTTCTACAGTAACGAAAATACTCACTGAGATTGAGTGTATCTCAGGCTGAGGGGTTTTGTGAATAAGGTAAATGGACGTTGGCTTTACATGATTGTTTCGTGACTTCAGAGTTATATAATTCGAATGGACTTGCTTCTGAGACACATCACTATTCGTCATAAACATGAGCGAGGTTGCCAGCGTCAGTTTTACCTAGGCTACGCCCAACTATTTTCCGCTACTAGAATCTGCAGATAAACACTTTGGAAATTTTTTGTGACAGCAGGTTGTTTTCCACTTAATAAAACATCAGAGTGAAACTTTGTAGCCAGTTAGACATTCCCGTAGATACTTAAAATACAAAGATATTTCTGTTAGCAAATCCCACTTGCCACCATTAGAAGGAAACGTTTCTTTTATTAAATGAACACCGAACAGGGGTAGTTATACAAATTTATGCAAATTTACAAAATCTCCACTACGGATGTCGGCAAACACACACACACACACACACACACACACACACACGCATACACACACCCACCCACACTTTTTGCAGCAAAAATATTCAATATCTTTTAACCTATCGAGCTAACCTTTTATATTATTCCCCTACAAAAAACCCCCACTAAGTTATAATTATTCTTGCTAGAATTAATAAATAGAATCACAGAAACAATGGTGGTGACTTTTGTTTCTCCACAGTGAAGACGTTTAACCTCTGCAATCACATCCGTAAACCAGTCTATAAGTATTCTTACGACGCGAAATATTGCACAAATGAGCTATGATTTTTAAGAAGAGCATTATATTCAGATTTCATCTTAACTTTTCATTTTCTATAAAAAAATATAAATATAAAACTACTTAATTTTAGTAAATGATTTAAAACATTGTACAATACACCTGTGCCAATATTTGTTCTCGTTTTATACAAGTGACTTCCTTTGCTCTCCAGGTGCATTACTTTTCTTTCTTTTATTTACCTTCCCACATTCTCATAGCAGATTTGTCAATTTCCAAAGCATTTACGGATCCTATTTTTGTATGCATATTTTTATGCCGAACTCATTTTAAATCTTCACAGATTTGATATTATCATACTTTAATGTCACGTTGATGTGGGTTTAATGCGAGCAAACTTCTCAAATCCGGTAATGTATTATTACACCAAAAATACAGTTGGGAGAATTAGTGATTAGTTGAAGTTATACATGCCTAAATTAAATAAAGGGAGAAATGCTGTAAATGTAAACAAAGCTGAAAACATTCACAAAAACGAATGAAAAGCTATGTGTATTTATGTGTTAATATAATGATATAGTTGCTACTCCAAAGCCTTTGTAGACTCAACAAACTACAAGGATGAGCTATTAATTAAGAAGCGTTCCGATTGCTATGTAGCTTGTTAAGGGTGTCGTCTCAATTTTTTTAGGTGTTGCCTAATTACTAAAACAAGGTTAATATGAATTCACTAGAAGTTTACATCCAAGTTTGGTATGTGGACAAGTTTATTGCTTCCCTTAAGAGTTAAAATATGGTACAATTTAATTAAATCATTTAATTGCAATAAATTATGGTACAATTTAATTACATCATTTAATTGCATTAAATTATGGTACAATTTAAATACATCATTTAATTGCATTCAAAATCTCTGTGTGCAAGTAACTAAAGGGTTATATTGATTAAACTAAAAGCAAAGCAATATTTTGTAAACAGCTCGAAAACGTAGAACTATTATTACGAGATTATGAAAGTTTTGCGAATGGCACTTTGGTGAAAGTTTTATGAGTGGTACACACTCTGGTGAAAGTTCTGCAAGTAGTACTTTGGTGAAAGTTTTGCGAGTGGTACATTGATACACTTTTAAATATTCCATTACTCTTGCAACATATAAATCGAACAGCTTAGTACGCAGGTAATCGGTTTTACTAGCTGTCTTAAAGATTCAAGTTTGATATATTTGTATAATAACCTGTCATTGGTACTGACATTTATACACAATTCATTTTCTCCAACAACCTTAGCATCTTTACTGAACAAGTCGTAAAAGGAACGGGATGGGAATTTTTGATATGAATAGCAGTGACTGGTGTAGACAGGTTCGTTATCATATAGAAAAAGAGAAAATATCGCATTATGAACTCAACTTTTATTTCCATAGAACATTGTTGTACCCATGCTATTTCTCTGGCTCTCTTAAAGATTTAGGTTACTTATAATAATATAACAAACAATAATTACTTCTGACACTTGCACATAATTCGTCTCGTTGACCAACCATTTCATATTCATTCAAACCAGTCAACCAAAGAATGGGATGGAGTAATATGAATGGACGTGGATCGTGCAGGTTAAATGTATTAAAGAAATAATAGGTAGGTAAAACGGTAACTCTCTGGAAATGAGTAGTAGCTTTCGAGGCGAGTAACCGCAATCCAAAGTTGGATAATACTTTTACAATGCTGAAAGCAAAACCAAAGAAGGGATCTGTTAATGGATATCACCAACCTCTAAGGGTATGCTCCCAATTTACGCTAAAAAGGGGATAGATATACTAACGGACAATACTCAAGACTTTCAAAGGGCAATGCAATCCGTACCGCATATGGATTATCCATTACCATGCCCACATATATTTCTACAGGCAGTGCTGTTCGTTTCTTTCTGCCCAAATAAAATTAACTGTTGGAGAGAGTGAGCCCTTGAGCTCAACCTGTTGGAAATGTTCATTAAGTCGTACAATTCATAAGCGATGTTAACGTCAAGTGAAGTTTCAACGTGTTCAAATTTGATACCGAAAATTATAAGTTTGGCTAAACCAACAATTATTATTTGATTGATATTTTCTAGAAGAGAGTGCATCGAAAAACAAGCTTCCTTCCATAAACATCGGTAACAAGGCAAAAATGAATGATTTTGGTTCTTCTCTCGTGAAAGTATTAAATAAAAACTAGTGATGAAGATAGCATGCACAATTTGATATTAAATAGGTACACTTGTGGTGAACGTAGCATGCATCATTTGATGTTAAATAGGTACACAAGTGGTGAACATACCATGCACCATTTGATATTAAATAGGTACACTAGCGGTGAATGTAGCATGCACCATTTGATACTAAATAGGTACATTAGTGGTGAACATAACATGCACCATTTGATATTAAATAGGTATACTATCGGTTAACATCGCATACACCATTTGATATTAAATAGGTATATTAGTGGTGCACGTAGCATACAACATTTGATATTAAATAGGTATATTAATGGTGCACGTAGCATACACCATTTGATATTAAATAGGTACATTAGTACTTAACGTAGCATATACCATTTGATATTAAATAGGTACATTAGTGGTGAACGTAGCATACACCATTTGATATTAATAAGGTACAATAGTGGAGAACATAGCATGTACCGTTTGATATTACAAAGGCATACTTTCGGTGAACGTAGCATGCACCATTTGATATTAAATAGGTATACTATCGGTGAACGTAGCATACCCCATTTTATATGAAATAGGTATACTAGTGGTGAACATATCATGCACCTTTTGATATTAAATAGGTACAATAATGGTGAAACTAGCATGTACCATTTGATATTAAATATGTATACTTGTGGTGAACATAGCATGCACCATTTGATATTAAATAGGTACAATGGCGGTAAAACTAGCATTCACCATTTGATATTAAATAGGTACACTAGTGGTAAACATACCAGGCACCGTTTGATATTACAAATGCATACATGCGGTAAACGTAGCATCATTGATAATAAATAGGTACACTAGTGATGAACATAGCATGCACCATATGATATTAAATAAGTACACTAGTGGTGAAAATAGCATGCACCTTTTGATATTAAATAGGTACACTAGTGATGAACATAGCATGCACCATATGATATTAAATAAGTACACTAGTGGTGAAAATAGCATGCACCGTTTGATATTACAAAGGAATATTAGCCGTGAGCATAGCATGCACCATTTAATATTAAATAGGTACATTAGTGGTGAACATAGCATGCACCATTTCATATTAAATAGGTACACTAGCGGCGAACATAATATGCACCATTTGATATTAAATAGGTACACTAGTTGTGAACATAGCATGCACCATGTGATATCAGATAGGTATAATAGCGGTGAACATAGCATGCACCATTTGATATTAAATAGGTACACTAGCGGTGAACATAGCATACAACATTTGACATTAAATAGGTACACTAACAATGAACATAGCATTCACCATTTTATATTAAATAAGTATACCAGTGGTGAACATAGCATGCACCATTTTATATTAAAAGATAAACTAGTGATGAACATACCATGCACCTTTTGATATTAAATAGTTACACTAGCGGTGAACATAGCAGACACCATCTGATATTACTGAGTCATACTAGTGGTGAACATAGCAAACACCATTTAACATCTCAGAAAATCGAGTCGCGTTTGATTAAAGTAGTGCATTATCAATATTCTGGAAAACAGTGAAAGTCACAAGCGAGATTTGCAGATATTTCTGCCACTTTACCTGACTGCTTGCAACGTTAAGCTGCCCACAAAATGAAGCCATTTGCAAATTACGATGCATTAGTCTGCCAAGAATACAACCAATCATGTTAGCAGTAGATTGCAACTAAAGAAATGGCCTTAAGGTAAATAGGTGTAAATAGTAATTAGTGATTTTGTACTGAATTCACCTTTTGCGTTTAACAGAAGGGAAGAATTTAATGTACAGGATTATAATTCAACAGGAAGCGGCTTCCGTATCGCACCGAGCTATGTTGAAATACTTTGTAAACATGGAAAACGTTCGCGCAGCAGGTCGGGCATGGTTTTTACTACCCGCTTAAATTCTTACATGCATTGCGGATATTCGTGATAAATATGTAATGTAAATTAATCTTACATGGCTGCGGGTGTTTAAAAAAGAAATAAGCTGATTATTTAGACGTCGAGGCTAATCACTCAGATGTATGACAGAATCGGAGATCACACTGATTGATTTGCCAAAGTTTTATATACTTTGGTACTATGAAAATTACATGAGGGAGAATGTCGAAGAATGAATTTAAAATGTGATCCTGTGAGATTTTGTATAATGTTATCATATTTTGAAAGCGGACGTCAAGAAAAGAACATTAATACGGCTAATGTCTTTAAAGAACTTATGGAAAAGTTTAACTGACTTAATCGGATGACAATATACAAAGTGTCACTTTTAGGATGATCAAGCCTTCAACCTCTATATTTTATTGATCGACCATCTGTTATGAGCAGCAGTCGGTACAAATGGAACAGTGATTTGTACTATCTGTACTGCATGACAACATTGTATTATCGAAAGATCGTCTGCTTGTCTGGATATATTTCGACAGAAGCATGCCGCCATCACAGTACATCTTTTATGCATGCATTTTCAATTAAATTAACTTGTTTGCGTACCTGGGAGCTAATACCGGTATTGGTGTTAACCAATTAGTCAAAATGGTGTTCGTGGTAGGCATACTGCATTAGATAATGGGATAGTTTTGTGATCTGAAATTAATTATTCGGAGCTATGTCTCTTGAAGAATTTTATTTTGTTTTCAGGATAAAATATCAACATCTTTGTCTTCATGCCACTTTATCATGTTGAGCTTCTATCCAACACTAATATCCGTAGAAAAACCCATCAACTTACACAGAAAATACACAATGTGCAGGAAAAACACTTAGTCTATATTTGAAATTTGTAAGTGGCCTGTATTGTGTTCCCCTAATATGAATTCTGTGTATAGGGTGAACTCATCCGTGAAAGAATTTAACAAATATAGAATACCAAAACGAATGGTAGAATGTATCAATTATACAGACATACAAAGCAGTTGAAGTTACACATACATTCTCGAAATCAAAAAGCAAACAATCAGTTTTTATAGAGAGTACTGCAAAAGATTGCAGCTAATAGGACAAGGCTATTAACTACTCTTTGATGCTGTTTCTCACGGGATTTAAATCCCGGTGTTTCTAAATTATTTTAATAATGTTGTTGATACACAGTAACAAATACCATTCTATTTACCTTTAGTACTTCAAATGTATTATTCAACTTTTGATAGCAGTTACCGCGATGACTATTTCTCATTTCCAGTTTCCTTTTTTCTTCAATTGTTTCTATAATATACTCACCGTTCCGGTGGCCTAGTGGTTAGAGCGTCCGGCTCGGATGCAGGAGGTCGCGGGTTCGAACCCCGGCCGAGTCATAACAAAGACTTATACTAGCAGCTGCCTCGCTTGGCGCTCAGCATTAAGAAGTTAGTGCTAGGACTGATCGACCTGGTGTCAGGATAATGTGACTGGGTGGGACATCATGCTACATGTCTGCGGCATGATGTCCCAGTGCTAGACATCACCATAAACTGTTTCATTCCAGGCATCTAAGCGATATGACTGAAATTTTTAGAGCTATGTTAAAAATCCAAATCACACACACACACACACACACACACACACACACACACACACACACATTCTGTAATATACTCACCCTAACTGTACTAGCCATCAAGACTGAAAGTAAAAACAAAGATGGTGCAGTTAGGGTGACTGCTAGTGATATCCATTAAGAGACATCAAGGATGAAGGTATAAAAAAAAGATAGCCTCAGGTAATTGGTATCACGAACATCCTAGGGTATGTCCACAATTCACACTAAAAAGGGAATAGGTATATTAACGGACAATATTCAAGACCTTCAAAGGGCAAAGTAATTTGTACTTCATATGGATCATCCATTACCATGCCCACTTATATTTCTACAGGCAGGTGCAAGGAATTGTAGCCGTGCCGTTCTTTTCTCGCTGTCTAATAAAAGTAAATATGAAGGTGAGAACATCTGGGCCAGACAAAGGCACTCGTTTTCTATGAGATTCAAATAAGAATATAAACCAAGGTCAGGAAGTCGTACTGTAATAGGCAATGTTCACGTTAAACGAAATCTGAATGAGTTCAAATAAGCGTTCGAAAATTATACGCTAAACCAAATACATGTAATATAGTTTGGGGTTTTTTGCTGTTTGCTGGAATAGAGTCGGTTATGAAATAAGTTTTCTTCCATCAAACCGACGTGAAAGTGCAGCACAAATGTGTTTTTTTTTAATAAGTTTGTATTGCCTGCCATTACTGAATAGATATAATAATTGGTGGATGTAACATGCACCATTTCACAGGAGCCATCTGCTTTGAAGTGTTTTTAAAATAGTCATGTTTGCATAATGTCGGGTATCGTCGGCTTTTTGGTGGACAGTGAAGGCCACCCACGGATTCTCAATTATGTTTGCATTATGCAACTAACTACACGGTTGAACTGCATACAAAACGAAGACACAAATTAGACTGCATCATTATGCAAAGGGTACCATCAGGTTCTCAGTAATATCTAATTATAGTAATTGCCTCAAGGCAATTTGGTTATCTGTAAACCGTAATATCTTTCGATTTTTGTCCTAAATTGCAACGTTTACCGAAAGAGACAATATTAAATGGATAAAATGTTGTACAACAGGTTGCGGCTTCTACTTAACATCTGGATATGTAAAAATATTTTGTAAAGATGGAAAACGTTCTCGAAGCAAGTATTAAAGAGGTTGCTAAAAGAACACTTGAATACTTCTTTACATACATCGTATATGTTCGTGACATTTATCTCATCTAAACTAAAATTTCCATGGCTGAAGTAAAAGTGTACTAAAAGTTGAGACCAAAATCAGAATTATTCACGAAATTTAAAACTAAAATGGATATATAAAAATTCGATGGAAAAGAAAGTCAAATGATTTTAAATTTTGATTCTGAGCGATGGCTTATAATGGAATTTAACAAGCATTTAATTAGTGTATCATACTCTGAAAGCGGACGTCGAGAAAAAGAATATTGAAATGGAAAACAGCATCAAAGATTCTATTGTAACTTCTAATTGACCTAAATAGATGACAAATATTCAATTGTCAATTTTAGGGTAATCATTCCTTCCTTCAGCTTCTATTTCTTATTGATCGCCCATCTGTTGTGAACATCACTCCCTACAAATCAACGAGAGTAGTGTCTATATATTGTCTGCACTGCACGACATTTCATTTCCAGATATCGTCTGCTTGTCTTGACATTTCTACATAATGATTCCACCATCACAATAGATATTAAATCCATGCATGCATTTCCCATATAATATTAACTGGTTTGCGTGCTTGGAAACTATTCCCATTATTGGTATCTACCTTTGGTTTTCAAAAAAATTCATCTTATCCTTGGGCATCAGATAAGTTGATGCTTCGAGATTTGTAATAGACCATTGGAGCTACGTCTCTTGGCGTCAAATTTTGTTTCTTCTCCTGGATAAAATATAACCATCTTTAACTTCATGTGAATTTGTCATGTTAAACTTCTAAGTGCAAGGATAAGATTTGATACATGGTATATTGACCGAAACCCTAAGGCTGACGAATGTCGTCAGGATAATATGCTGGAGTGTACTATATCAACGTCTGCCATGAAATACGTCTGCCAGAAACCATCTTGCAATTTGCTAGTGTTTTTGAAGAGTGATTCATACGATGTCATGGCTACTTGTGGCAAGGAGACAACAGCAAAGAAAAGAAAGATTGTCCGAATAATAGTTGATGACCAGAATAGTCCTGTCCGGCTCACGGCCTCTGATGAATATAAGAAATTGGGAAATTGACGTATTGCATGTAAATGGTGAGTAAATGGATAGCGTTGCAAAAAAGAAAATATTTATAACATTGCCCAGGAGATAAAAACCTATCGTATATAATAACACGTGCGTTTTTATCACAGTCAATTTTTCTCAGGAGAGGTTAGGGATAACTATAAAGCATTAATGCAGTATTCACTCTGCTACCTTTTACTTGCTTTTGTTATCTGTGATTCGTATTAAGCATAGGTATTATCTATGCAGTGTTTGTTATCTGTGATTCGTATTAAGCATAGGTATTATCTATGTAATGTTTGTTATCTCTTAACTAAATGAAAGAGAATATTTATTGTTTCTGATTTTGATACAGTTTACTAACCACTCTTTTTTAATTAAAGATACGATATCAATTCATTTTGTGGGCTAGAAAGTCAAACAAATTGTAACAAGCAAATCAAGTCTAGAGTAGCTGTCATGCCTGCAAGCGCAGACAGTTCAGTGTTGCAAACAAAATTAGCTGGTGTCCACTAGCGTTTTGGAAAAACTTAATTTTCTACTGATAACGTCACACTTTGGGAAATAAATATATTTTGCTAAGACCAGTTTATTGAACGCGTGAGTTACAGTCTAGTTCCCTGTATCAGGCATTGGTTTGTCCATTTTGGAATAAAGAATCTGTTGTGTCTTAGTAGTTAGCGTGTCTGACTCGCGACCATAAGGGCGAGGGTTCGAATCGTAACGTCCGATGATCTCGGATCCTTGTACAAATTACTTGACATCAATTGCCTCTGCGCGAAATAACGTATTCTTGTTTATGTACCGTAAAAGTCCAAAACCAAACCAACAATTTAAGAATTACGGTAAGCCAGCTATACACACATGTACCATGGTTGCAAATAGTAGTTAATTTTCAACGAATTTAGCAATTACAATTGCGTGCGTCGATAAATACGTCTGAACGTTTCAAAATGTTTTAGATAACACAACCTTACTGTATGGAACATAATCATTGAAGCGATATTATCGTGTGATATAACACAACCTGATTGTATGGAACATAATTATTGAACCGATATTATCGTGTGATCTAACACAACCTTATTGTATGGGATATAATCATTGAACCAATACTATCGTGTGATATAACACAACCTTGTTGTGTGGGACATAATCATTGAACCAATAATATTGTGTGATATAACACAACCTTATTGTATGGGACATTATCATTGACTCGATACTATTGTTTGATATAACACAGTCTTATTGTATGGGACATAATCATTGAGCTGTTACTAACACGGCCTTATTGTATGGGACATAATCATTGAACCGATACTATCATGTGATATAACACAGCCTTATTATATGGGACATAATCATTAAATCGATACTATTGTCTGATATAACACAATCTTATTGTATGGGACATAATCATTGAGCTGTTACTAACACGGCCTTATTATATGGGACATAATCATTGAACCGATACTATCGTGTGATATAACACAATCTTATTATATGGGACATAATCATTAAATCGATACTATTGTCTGATATAACACATCCTTATTGTATGGGACCTAATCATTGAGCTGTTACTAACACGGCCTTATTGTATGGGACATAATCATTGAACCATACGATACTATCGTGTGATATAACACAGCTTTATTGTATGGGATATATTCATTGAACCGATACTATCGTATGATATCATTCACCATCAAATCAATAAACGATTAATCTGCCACCCCAGTAATGTAAAATTATAGCAAGTGTGCTCTTAATGTTTATAAAAAAAATTTGTATGTTTTATTGATCATTTATTATTCCTTTTTTCCGGGTGTTTGTTTGGTAGGCTGTTTAAAAATCTGACGGTAAATAATAGTATTTGATTATAAAATGCATGCTCATAGATAAGACAGCTTTCGAAATCAGGACCGTTCATTACATATCCTTCCTTTGTTTTGCGTACACCTGTCATGGAAAGGACATTTATTGTATTCATTGTCATGTTCGTTTTCCCTCGAATGGATGAGAGTAATTCACTTGTTTTCTTTAAGATTCAGAGAAGAATCCAGAGTTCCAACTATATCTTCGTTTAATTGTTATTTAGTTATTTTTTTTACCTTAAATCCGCCAACTGAACATTATAGGGAGTTTTAATCAGTTCAAAAATATATACCACTAGAAGGACTTACTGTAAAAAAGATCGTCTGAGTAATGATGACGATAGAGTGTCACAGAGCAAACTAGTTTTTCTTCCTAATAGATGAACCGATGCTTTGCCACGTAAAGCCAATATTTCTGTTGATGAAGACATGCATGTTTTAACATAATCTGATCGCTTTGAAGTGTACCAGATGTGCGTAGCCGAATGAATCATCGATGGGTTCAAGGAGAGTGACGAGATTGCTTTTGGAAGCCATAACAACCACAGGTCACGAGAATAGCATTTTCTTCCGCACCCAAATGATATTAGTCTCGATGGAGTTGCTTACACAATGGAGATGTGTAAATTATAGTGCATTACTTTGAAATGAATACACCAAAAACTCCACGATGGAAGTTTATGTAGTGATGGTCTGAATGAAAGAAAATACTTTCTCCTTAACTGAAGGGCAATTTGTATTTAATTGACATGAAACTTTAACTATTGGATCTTTCGTAATTTGTTGTGGTTTCAGTGTGTATGCATGTAGAAAATATTTTGCAAACATGAAGAACAGCCCCAAGAAAAGTTACTGTATAAAGGATTGCATGCGGTATGCATTTCATGCAATGTGATGTCTAGCCTAGAATATGTATTTGACGTGCTCGCAAGTGTAGAGTAGTCTAGGTTATCCGAGACATCAAATCAATTGATTTAGGTAAAACATAACATGATGCATTGTGAAAGTGAATCAGATTACCTTGCCAAATGAAACATTCAATCAGAAAGTAAAATTTCATTAAAAAAAATAACGGGTTATGAAAAGTATTCATCTGATAATGGTATAATGTAACTAAATATTATTTAATCATCAATGTCCTGCAAGTGGAGGAGGCAAGAAGGAATGAAAAAGGGCTAATACCAATTCGTAGCCGATTATAACGTGTATGTAATTAGGTGACCATATGTGATGCGTACTTAAGAGCAATGAAAACAGTGAAAGCTCTATATCGTATCGATCACAGCAGTAGCTACAAATCCGGCGCACATTTAGACCAACTGTTCTTGCGTAAATTGTCACACTCTGCAACGACATGGCTTTTCGGAATTTCCACTGCTCCTAATTATGTCAGCTCTTGAAACCGATCCATTCATTACCTCTGTGAACCTGTTTGAGTGTTTGCATTCTTGGAGGATACGAATGCATTGGAAGCAACTGTCTGTCCGTGTTTATGATATGAATTGACCATAAACGTTGAATCATATGACTGTTGTGGAATTGGATTAATTGGATCCTTGTCATTCTCTAACCAATGACTGTTTCTTCGCGCTGACAAACCATTGGCATCAATATCATCATGTAACCATGTCTTATTGAAGTTATCCCTGGATTAATGGGTTTTGATTAGTTTTGCATGGATTCAAATTTTGTTTATAGCCGAAAAAATATGTGGAGGAATATGTCAGATTCAGATGCACCGAAGGCCTCTTTGAACTACCGACAGGAAACGTCTTGCGATTCGTTAGTACTTTCAGAGAAAGATGTGTGCAATGTCGTGGCAATTGCTCCATCTCGTGATGGGATGAAAGCAAAGAAAAGAAAGAAAGTACAAATAACTGTGGAAGACCAAATGACTCCACTTCTGCCCTCCACTTATAATGGATATGACAAAATGGTCACTAGCTGCACTGCCTGCAAATGGTAAGAAAATCATTTTATTCAGCTGAGTACGAAAAAATAATCGACCAGAATCGTTCTTCGTGTAAAAGATCATGAGCTATTTGCTTCGTAATTTAGCAGCATGTTAAATGCATTTAGCATCTGACTTAATCTTTTCTTCATTGTTATAATCAGTGAAATTAAACAATCATTCATTAAAATATAATTACAAATATATACCAACCCCTTACAGCACGTATATAATTGTATCCTGTGACACAGAAAACTTGAAGTTATTATTTCGTAACATCAGAAAGGAACTCCTAAAGTATCCATGCGCCATTCGTGTGTGTTTTGACAATACTTGTTAACAAATTTAGAATATAGTTTATCTCGGCTGTTCATGCAATGTGTAATCTATTTTGAAGCTTCGTGACTTCATGAATCCATTGAAGTATGAAGTTTAATTTTTAAAAGAAAATTGACTTTTGTTCTAATATCTTTTAATTTGGTGGGGAAGGGGGTCCTCTCTGTTTATTTCCATATGTAGATTTGCCAGTTATATAATTCCTACCACTGGCTTAAAGATTAAACCAAGTTCCACTGTCGAATATGGCACAAATTTATGACATAAAAATCAACGTTAGGTATACACTTTCATGTTGCAAAATTTAAGCCAATGTCAGTTAGCATTTGAATAGCAAGTCATACATGAAAATATGTACACAAACACCAAAGAACAGTTACTGAACATGTGTACTAACATGTGCAAATTGTTACCCTACCTGCCACTCATATCACGGTATTACATGTACGTCAATGTGCCAATTCCATACCTGCCGCGCATATCACGGTATTACGTGTAAGTCCATACGGTGACGTGTCTTAATCTAACATGCCTTATTCAGAATGCACATACTTTGAATTCCCGATGAAATTCCAGTTACTCCAGGAAATTATATTAAATGTTGCATTTCAGTTTGCCGATGTCTTGGTTGACAGTTTTTATTTAGAGAAAAGGTATGTAGAGGATGGAATCAGCTATTATTGAATTTATACTGTTTTTTAAGATCTAAATAATCGTCAAAACATTTGATGATTGTCATTCCGAAGAAATGATGTTAAATATGACAAATTTTCCTCAACTGTTTCTAATTGTTTACTGTGTAATTGATTTGCAATCCAACACCAGATTTACCAAATAATAAAATATATAATTGTTGATCTATCTGGTTGCATGATTCATGTTCCTTCATTGTGAATAAATCATGATGCTCCGTTGCACAATGAAGTGAATTGTAGTGCACATCCATAATTAGTTTGTTATATTATAATGAATAATTTGCCGGAACTTCTGATTGTAATTACAACGCTCAACTTGTCAATATGAATAGACGTGTATGTAATTGTTGAGTATCACACTATATCCAATAAGTCTCGTGAGATGTATAAATCGATAATTCTGTTTCTCTCCACTTCTCACGGATCTGTTTTACTTTGCACTTAACTGGAGTGATTGCTCACTACAACCTTGGTGCATATATTTTACTGTAACCAACTTAATATTACTTCTAGCTTATTTTCGTGTTACACCAGTTGATGTTCTTGGACACATGAATGCATATACCGCCTTCAGCAATTCCTCTCGATGACCTAAATTTCTTTTTCAGTAGAAAGGAGCGAATCTTTCCTGTCAAACGTTGAAAGTAGCATTCACACAGAGAATTTATAAACATTTACGTTAATCAAACCCACTGTAAAAAAATATACCACTTTTTGGTCAAGAAAAGCTCATGAATTCGAAGAATGGACGACTGAAGATCGATACCTTCTAGGAATATCTTCAATTATCAGATTTTCGACAGCTTTAAAATTTACATCCATCATTTGGTGGAAAATCTTAGATGCAGCTTATGTGAAAGCAGCTGTTTATGTGTCTAGCATGAAAATGTTTTCTATTTTAAATCGTCTTTGTATGGACTTTGTTGTAGGGGTTTTTTTCGTACGTATTTACGTAAACCAACTGTCTACATGATCTTCAAACTAAATTATTGCTGACCATTTTCAAAAACAAAAATCATTCTAAACTATTTCGCTACTTTTCTTTTGTCTGCAACCATAAGTGTAAGTTTGAAATTGTGTGTGGCTACTCGTTTGGTATGACTTCAAACAAACTTTATTACTATCAGGCAACATATAAGCTTTCCAATGTCGTTTCCTGAGGCTAACTTACAAATTACTTTCATTCTTTATATTCCAAAAATAAATAAACCTGGTGGCATCGCTAAAGTTATTAGTCCAAACGTTTCATTACTACGACGGAAATAATACACTTTCTAGGCACACACTCCCACAACCTAAATGCAGTGTCTCAGAGGTACAATTTTCCTTAGCTTTTAATATTAAATGACTCCA
>JAECUM010050854.1:0-15005 GCA_016617855.1 Megalonaias nervosa | reverse complement strand
TCCTGACACCAGGCCGACCAGTCCTAACACTAACCTCTTAATGCTGAGCGCCAAGCGAGGCAGCTGTTAGTACCATTTTGTAAGTCTTTGGTATGACTCGACCGGGGATCGAACCCACGACCTCCCGCATCCGAGGCGGACGCTCTAACCACTAGGCCACCGGAGCGGTCACACAGTGGAGAGAATGCTGGCATACCTTTATGCTACTTTCATGTTATGTGACTGACATTTCTTTGGATATTGTACTTTTGGAAACTGTAAATGATCTTAGCACACTGCTAACTAACATGACTTCTCTCTTGTGCTCCAAAACTCAACCTGAATTTGTCTAAAGTACACTATCCTTAGCAGCTGTTAAAATAGGGAAAATGAATTTTGCCACACTAGACAATACCAGTTTCTGAAAGTGCAATGAATGAATTACCAAATATATAAAACGTAAAAAAAAGTTATCGGCTGTTTTTTAACAAGTTACCTCTGACATTCAGGAAGTGAAAATGACCAAGTGAAGCTAGCACTTTTTGGAAAGGTGCACATCTGGAGTAAGGCCAAGCTGTATACCCTATAACCCATATTACACCCATCAATCATACACCAAAATAAAGGGAATTAAAGGTTCTTTGAACAATACCTAAGATATACAAGGTTTTGTTTAAATAGCCAGTATAACTAGTGAGGAAACCGGGGGAATTCTTTTTCTTTAAAATTCTAACCTATGCAAAATACGAAACTGTAGAGCGCCACCTATGTAGGATTGTCCGAGAAGCTACGAATATAATGACGTATTCAATGAATATGGTAATAAACATTATCATTGTGATTATGTTTAAAAATTTTCTCGTTTCTAATATCATGGAACCCATGAATTAGCGAAACGAACGGGTGAGTTGTGTCCTATTTGGCACACTTCAAATATTACATATAATCGCAATGATAACATATAGTGATATGTGTAAAGAAAACGTCCATTGCACTTTCTTGTAACAACATACATAGAGACATTTGTCAACAAAGAGACAATACACCTTTACCTTTATATCAAATGAAGTTCATAATCCCCCAAAACTTTTCAACAAAATATTATTTACATACAGGCATTCATAATCCCCCACCACTTTTCAACAAAATATTATTTACATACAGGCATTACTCATCGCTTAAGATTGTATATGAAACCATGTATAATTCATTTGGTCACTTCAGAAAATAAATATTAACAGCGAGTACAGAAACCCATTATATAATCGTTACTATTGTATCGAAAATAATACCTGCACTACGAGCAATTTAGTCATTAAATATTGAAATTTGCAATTTCTTAGGCGGTAATGGCTTAGTTCAATACAGTAATCAATGGAAGGAGAGAAACTATCGTACTTTACAAATGTGTGTTGGGCTATTTAAAATATTTTATCAAACAGAAATTCCCAATTCCAATGACATTTACAGATGAGCAAATCGAATTAAATAATTCCCTCACTAATGCGACTGATTTGCAGCTATCGCTCTGGAAATTTCCGTATACAGTCTCTTGGTGAAGAAATACTTTGAAATGCATCCAAGATCGCCTATGCCCAGACCCACCCTGCATGTATAGATATTTACATAGCTATGGACGTAGGTTGAATTAAATTAAGTTACCTCTAAGGAACTGCTGATAACTGTGTACGTGTTTTTGATTTAGATTTTTAACGTAGCTTTAGGAATTTTAGTTATATCTCTACGATGTCTGCAGTGTGCCAATATATAATACATGTCTGGCATCAGGCCGCAGACATGTAGCATTATATACCACCCAATCACATTATCTTGACACCATACCGACCAGTCTTAACAATAACCTGTTAATGCGCCTTGCGAGGCAGCTGCTACTACCATTTTTATAAGTCATTGTTATGGCTCAGCCGGGGTTCGAAGCCGCAGCCTCCCGCATCGGGGGCGGATGTTCTAACTATTTAGGCCATCGGAGCGGTGCCAGTTGCACGCTATTGTGATCTATTTAATGGTCGGTTTATGTTTTCATTAATATTAAAGTTTTCATGCAACATCTCGCATATTGAAAAAGTACAAATAGGCAGTATTGAAAGCAATAATTGTTGTAGCTGATGACACCTTATCATTAAACGTTGACCTTTCACCTCTGGACGCTCGACGTTACCACTAAGGTCTCTGACGTTATTGAATTTTACAGATTTCCAGATCGCTCAGATCTGGACGTTTCCGAGCTGATGGGATCGCTACAATGACAGACATTATGAATAACTGCCAAAACTTTGTTCTCCAACTATTTGTCAGCACAAAGATTCTCTGACGTTTTAATTGTCGGCATTTCAGACGAGTCCTATCATCAAAATAGAGACTTCTGTATCAAAGATAAGGCACATATCCAAACCCAAGGCAAAAGATCATACAGACATAAATAATTATATTGCAACATAAATTTATCAATCGCACAAAAATTATCTCAATCAAAAACATTTTAAAAAAAAGAACTAAATATGACAAGTACAAGTGTGTGTTGTACGTGTCATTTATACCGAGCAATATTGCTTTTGGTAAGGCCAACTGTTCCAAAACGCTTTGTAATCTAAAGGTACTTCTCACCATGAAACCTCCATAACCAGCTCAGACAGCATTATGCCCCTGCTTACATCATCCCCTGGCAATGATTCTGCTTTTATGTGTGCTAGTTCGGCTTTTTCTGCATATCCACAATCAAACCACATGAAATAAAGATATTTGTAGCATGCTTTGTTACATACACGTTCACAGAGCTCTTCAAACTGTTCAACGAAAGGCTGAAAACGATATTCTCCACGAAGGCTATCTGCTTCATACAAGGACATGTACAGTCCAGCTAGTTGTAGATTAACGTTGGGGTGGTACAACCTGCCATACACTTCAGCAATCTGTAATTTATCTTTCCAGTAAGCGCAAGTACAGTGTTGATCTGCTAGCTGAAATGGTGCTTCAAGCGCATCTTCAAACTTGTATTTACGAGTAACTCCATCATATGAGTGGCTAAGAAAGAACTCAAGTCCAGTAACAATTGCTGAAGAATTTCCGATGTACTGGCTCAAAATGCAAACAAATTTATCCACAAAGTCGATAATATTTGATTCGTTTGTACATTCTTTTAAAACTACCATCATCTTTCCAAGACATTTGGTTATGTTGGGCCCAAACAGGCTCTCGAGAGGTTCCGTTTCACTGTCTCTGCATACTAGATGAAGAAGTCCCTCGTTTTTGATGCATTCATCCCAATAAAAAGCGAAATTCCATCTGTCATTGACAGGCAGGCCTGCCAATGTGTCCTGCAAGAGCTGCATTTTTGAAATACCTGGATCATAATCAACCAATTCAGAGTAAACAAAAGAAAATAATTTAAATCCCTCTTGGTATTTCTTGCATCTAACTAACGCATTAACCTCTTGGATAAATAATGGAACAAGTTCAACCTTCGCGACTCGATGTTCCTTGTGATCTGAGAATTTGATAACACTTTCAACTATCGTCTCAAAAACAGTTGCCATGCCAGTATGAATAAGCCTTCTCTCCTCCATGACATATCCAGCGTAGTGGATAAGGTTGTGTCTCAGGATTATAAATCGCTTTATCATTCTTTCAATGGTATCCTTGGAAATATCTTCAAGAAGGTTGCGTTTACAAATGAAGTAATGCGGTAGAAATCCAACTTGCAGCTGTTCAATGAGCCTAGAAATCATATAAATAATGCAGATGGCTGGTTTGTACCTGAATGTCTTTCGCTCGATTTGCTCACACGCGTAATAGAAAACATGCCTAAAAAGGTCCCTAAGACTCTCAACACTCTCTTTAAACTGGGTCTTTGCAAGAAGTTTGAAGATTCTGTACACCCTGCTGTGAGTGTCATATACAACATGCTCTATCAAATATTTCTCTGCAAGCTGGAAACAAAATTCCCATTGGCTTTTATCCAATGAGTTCTTTTCACATACAGCTGCTTTCAAATGACACCCACCTGATACAACAAGCTCCTTTATCCCTTCGTACAACCAACGATCACCAGTTGGCCTGCTTCTAGTGATCCACTCATGTGCTACTTGTGGCCAAGAGCAACGGAAAGCAATCTGACATGAGCAACTGTATTCACCAGAGTAAAGTTCCCGCCAGCAATTGACAACCTTGACTTTCATCTTGTCGCGTACATCAAGATGCTGAAGACATGGTCTTCCACCGACTAGTTCCAACTTGCAGTCCCATTTGCTGGTATTGACAGGGCACAATCTTACAAATCCCGGCCTACACCCCAATACATTCATTTGCAACTGAAATTCATCCTTTGATACCGAACCTTCCTCCGCAATTTTTGTATCAAGTGGAGAGCAAAAAACCGTTAAAGGCTGATAAGAGAAACTGCAAGGGCACCAACAGTGGCGAATTTTCTTGGTGAAGAAAGGAATTCTAGACTGCCTGATATCTAAAGTGGGCAATGTTTCAATAAACTCAATCCAGTATCCCAAAACCAATGCACTAAATCCCAATTCGTCAAAGAGCAATTTCTCTAAGCCATCTCGCCGTCTGCAGCCGGGTTCTTTGGGCGGGGCAATGAACGGAGAACTGCAGAGATGCCAGAATAGGAAGTTAAGATGTGTTAAAGGTACTTGGCTGACAGGGTCCACAGTACGATCCTCGGTCAGAATAGCTCCTAGAGAATCTGAAAGAAATGTAAGTAAGGAAAGTGTGGAAATAAGAAAATGGGGGAAGAGATTCAGATAGCCACCTCGCTTGATTCTAAAAAGAAATGAAACAGTAGCAAATTCAAAGACATCAGAAGACGACGATCTTGTTATCAGCAAAAAACTGACATAATCTACGCATTAACTCGCTTTCACCACATTTTGCACTACTACATATTGCACTGCCACTAATTTTATTACATTGTGCACTACTACATATTGCACTGCCACAAATTTTATCACGTTTTGCACTACTACATATTGCACTGCCACTAATTGTATCACGTTTTGCACTACTACATATTGCACTGCCACTAATTTTATCACGTTTTGCACTATTACATATTGCAATGCCACTAATTTTATCAAATTTTGCACTACCAAGCACAGATAACAATAAAGTATTCTGCCAGAAATGGAATGTTTTAAGTGTTTAAAATGGTATTGATAAAGACGTACAGTTTCTTATCCATTCAGTGCGTATGAAATTTGCCAAAGTATAAAACACGTAACATATACTGCTAATTTCTGACCATCTTTATAAGACAAAACTAACGAGGATACAGTTGAGCGATTCAGCTTCATGTGAAACAAAAAGATCTAGTCGCGCAGTTAGAACGACAAAATTACACAACAAAAAATTGGAAACGAGGAATTAGTTTGTATTTGAAACATTCAATTAGATAAATTTAAATTTCGGTTATCGGCTGGAATATTTAAATATGTCGCCAAACAACAAACTATATTTTAGTGCATTCGTGTGAGTGCTTGACCATCATTATTGAATGTTTTGTCACTGTTGTCAATTGCATATGTCCAGAAAATCATTTGTAAACACACGACATAATTCGTTGATTTGTCTGTTTACCTTTTGATGTTTAGTTTTACTTTTGTAGTGGTAGGGTGTCGGTTGGGAAAGGGGTGCTATTTCTTTTTCCCACAAGAAATGTTATATTCTATATGCTGACTGGCAGATATTATATGTTGACTGGCACAAGTTACATCCTGACTGGCACATGTTATTTCATTACTGGCAATTGCTGTATCCTGACTGGCACATGTTATATCCTGACTGGCACACAAGATCAAGCTTGACAGTAGAATCAGAATATGTATTAAGGTAACGTCAACTTCCTTCCGTTACCTGGTCATACAATATTCTCCCATTTGTGAATGTGCAGATAATTATAATCCGAGAGGATTTTATTTTATTCTCGAATATGTTGCTGTATATTCATCCAAAATGTGTTAAAGTGGTGTTAAAAAGATTGCACTATACTCCAATAGCTAAGAAGCATTTGGAAGAATCAATTAAAGAATATGTGGTAAGATATATAGATGGTAACGACAGCATAACACACAGGGTTTCATTTAGACTCATTTTTTAATAAAAAGTAGTACGCAAGTTGTTGTTCATTACTTTAAGCATAATTTGGAGAAAAATAGTTTCCACGATAAACAGTTTTCCAAGAAAAAAAAAAAAGATTTTAAAAATCTCCGTTAATACATTTGGATCTACATACAAAAGGTGTCCTCATAATAAGCAAACGTATCTGTTGGTAAACCTCTGACATGGTAACAAAAAACTCCTCTGACTAAATGATAATTATAAAGAATCAAACTGTCACATATACGAATTAATTATCTTGCGCATAACAATTAGAGTTTATAATATCTATCACTTATTTATTTTGTGCATAGGAATTAAAGCTTGTAACTCCTATCAATTAATTATTTTGTGCATAATCAGTTAATTATCATGTGCATGCCAATTAGAGTTTGTAACATCAGTTAATTATCTTGTGCATGCAAACTGGAGTTTGTAACACCTATCAGTTAATTATCTTGTGCATGCCAATTAGAGTTTGTAACATCTATCAGTTAATTATCCTGTGCAAGCCAATTAGAGTTTGTAACATCAGTTAATTATCTTGTGCATGCCAATTGGAGTTTGTAACATCTATCAGTTAATTATCTTGTGCATGCCAATTAGAGCTTGTAACATCTATCACTTAATTATCTTGTGCATGCCAATTAGGGTTTGTAACATCTATCAGTTAATTATCTTGTGCATGCCAATTAGGATTTGTAACATCTATCAGTTAATTATCTTGTGCATGCCAAGTAGAGCTTGTAACATCTATCAGTTAATTATCTTGCGCATGCCAATTAGGGTTTGTAACATCTATCAGTTAATTATCTCGTGCATTCCAATTAGGGTTTGTAACATCTATCAGTTAATTATCTTGTGCATGCCAATTAGAGCTTGTAACATCTATCAGTTAATTATCTCGTGCATTCCAATTAGGGTTTGTAACATCTATCAGTTAATTATCTTGTACATGCCAATTAGGGTTTGTAACATCAGTTAATTATCTTGTGCATGCCAATTAGCGTTTGTAACATCTATCAGTTAATTATCTTGTGCATGCCAATTAGGATTTGTAACATCAGTTAATTATCTTGTGCATGCCAATTAGGGTTTGTAACATCTATCAGTTAATTATCTTGTGCATGCCAATTAGAGCTTGTAACATCTATCAGTTAAATATCTCGTGCATGCTAATTAGAGTTTGTAACATCTATCAGTTAATTATCTCGTGCATGCCAATTAGGGTTTGTAACATCTATCAGTTAATTATCTTGTGCATGCCAGTTAGAGTTTGTAACATCTATCAGTTAAATATCTCGTGCATGCTAATTAGAGTTTGTGACATCTATCAGTTAATTATCTCGTGCATGGCAATTAGAGTTTGTAACATCTATCAGTTAATTATCTCGTGCATGCCAATTAGAGTTTGTAACATCTATCAGTTAATTATCTTGTGGACAACACCTTGAGTTGTAAACTCTGTAACAGCCAGTTGAGCTTTCGTTTGTTTCTGGATACTATTGACATCCGATAGGCATACATCATGCAGTTAATATTAATCTCGTGAAATACTTTTTGGATTTAATCTTCCACAAACCAAAATCATGTACTTTTTTAATCAGGATTTTTTTTTTTATTTTTTTTTTTTAAATCCGATTTTTGGGGGGTGGGTGAGATTTCCTAAGATAAAAATGTTTTCGCGCAGATTTTAGCTCAATTCTATCTCGCATCTAAAACCAAATTTTACAAATGGAGTGTGTCAAGGAGAATGGAACAATAATGCAAACCGAACCAAATGCAACACTTTGTTCACAGAAAGCACATGGTTACTTTCATTAAACTTTCTTTCGTTACAAACAAATTCACGGATGTTCTTTCTATATCAACAACTTATCGGCTATTCTTTCCGTATTTCCATGTTACTGTGGGAGGGTTTTTTTGTTTGTTTGTTTTTTGTTTTTTTTTTTTGTATTTCCAAATTATTGACTGTTCTTTTGGTTTGAACAAGTAACTGGCTGTTCTTTCCGTATAAAACAGGTTATTGACTGTTCTTTCCAAATAAAACAAGCTATTGGCTGTTCTTTGCACATGAAACAATAGTTAGCACTTAAAATTCAACACAAGTTAGATTTGTCCTGTACTTGTTGCATGTTTTCAAGTTAATCAAGGTATATTTAAATGACCATACCATGATAGCAACGCAATTTTCGAGACATTTCTACCACCACCATTTCATTGATCTTCTCCATTAAATGAATAATAAAAACATGAAAGGACTGTTTAAAAAAGTCAAACAAAAGGTACAGTCACTTACGAGTTATGTTTTCGTTATTGACGTGAAAAGGCTAAACCAAACAACTTGACGTTTCAAAGAATCATAAATTATGCGTTCCAAAGAAGATTGTCGAATGGTAGACAAAATCTTGGTACGATGCTGCTAACGTCCGATATCTTATATTATATGCGAGATCCTGGTCTGTAGGACAGAATAAGGAACGGAACATTTTGCTAAAAGCAGTATCCTGCACATAGTTAATATCATTTATAAAATATAATGAAACCTTGATGACTTCTTAGTTATTAAAATAGATTTTCCATGTAAATGCTAGGGGTGCTTAGCCTTTTTTGTTGTAGTTCCAAACGGCATTTTTTTTTTCTCCGTCTTATATAGCATATTCGAAAAGAAAGAGATTCCAAGAACGTTTTTAAAATAAAATCGGGTCAAAAAACGATACTTCTTTCAATGGGGTGAGGTGTGGTTTGGTTGAATACGGAAATAAGAGGTTTAACATCGTAGTATTTTCAACTGGGATATGACGGTCAATGCCCTTTATTATGCTGTGAAGTAATTACGAATTCATATGCATGGTATTCTCTAGCAATTTCCTACTGCTTTATAAAAGTATATATAACAAAATCAGCTGACCATAAAGTGCTACTTCCTCAATCTACAAACCGAAATTAAATCAAATGAGTCATTCTCTACTCCTACATCTGTGGTAAATTTAGGTCACAAATTGGAGGGAATAGCTAACTGCAATCATGGTACTAACACAGAAAAGTACTTCAGAGTTTCAGAAAATAATACTTACTGAAGCACTGCGGGGCCTTGAAAATCGGCCCAAACGGGCGTTTATTCCCAAATACCTATTACATTGAAATTCATATCCCCTGAGACCCAAGAGTAAATAAAGGAAGAATTGCAGCTAAAATTGTCAAGTTATATGCATGTCGAGAAATATAAACATCGGTGAACATTCAATGGTATTAGAAAAATGATGAATCGTTTCATGAACTCAAATGTTGGTTTGGTGGTTCTTTGGTGCATAACGAATGTTTCTAACTGCAGAATATCAATGACCATGTAATGCCGAGGCAATGAGAGCAAAGTACAATCCACAGGTGCTTATAGTAACAGTTGTCCCCCCTGGTTTGTTCGGAATGGACTCAAATCCACGAACTTTGGATTGCGAGTTTGATACACTACCACTAAGGCACAAAATTACATTCATGTATGAAAAAAAAAAATCCCCATATTTACAGATATCATTGTATGTGGATCGAAATGTGTTTACAGCACTACTAGTTGGATGGTGAGATGATTTTAGTAATGGACATGTATAGTTAAAGGCTTTTGCATGGAAATTGGAATGTTGAGGAATTGTGAGAAATTAGCTCACGCCAATGTATCCCCACCTCACAGAAATGCAACACCTGCTGTATGATGAATATGAATTAATAGTATAATAAATGTCCAGATCTTCTGAAAAGATGATTACAGAAAAAGTGTACTCTACTGTGCGACCTACAAATGGAATATCTGAAGGACAGTCGGATAAATAGAACCAGGCTCATTCGGGAGACGGAGGGGGGGGGATATCATGATTCCGACTACAGTATATATGGCGTTTTCTTGAGATATTATATCAGTATGACTAAACCGTTGACGATGAATAAGAATTTGAAGATGTGCACAATAACGATCATACTGCATATCTTAAGCACACAATTTCTCATGTAAGATTAACAAAACGTAAGGATAATTGCCTATGATGAGTTTCATATAAATCCTGTCAATGGATCAAAGTAGTAATAGCGAAAACAAAACTGTAAAGAAAATAAACTGAAACAGCTATTACAACACTTGAGCTGGAAGAACTTTCATGACTATGCAAATTCGTCTGCACATTTTTTTTTTTTTTTTTGCCCCTAGATATGAGAGGGTTTTAAGGATTGATTTAAAAGTCAATTCAATCATTTCCCAAATCTGATAGATTATCTATAAAAATATATTTAAGTCAGACTGTAAGGCAAATATGCTAACATTATATTTAGAATCTTCTCAATATCGGAATACTTTCATTAACCTATAATCCAAAGGCCAAAAAAGATAGACGATAAAACAAAAGATCTAGCACAATGGAATTATGGTAATCCAACGTTAATCATAATCATCAAAGATACTCTTCTAATAGAAGATAATTTTTAAAAATTAAATCACTAACATAATAATGCACAATATACCCATTAACAACTTCACTATTGATAATGATGCATTTTGGTCCAGTGTTCCATGCAACGATACCGGTTTAACATTTCTTGAGGCACCAATGAATGTCGATTAAACACTCAGTACTGATTTCTTGAGGGATACATGACATGTTGGTTAATCGGCCAGTACTGATTTCTTGAGGGATAAATAAAACGTCGGTTAAACATCCACTACTGATTTCTTGCGAGATACATTCGTGTCGGTTAAACGGTCAGTACTGATTTACTGACGGGCAAATGAAAGTCGGTTAAACGGCCAGAACCGATTTCTTAAGTGGTGAATGAATGCCAATTGTTATGACTCTAGGTCTTAAACTATGTAACAGAAAAAGAAGTGAAATCAACAAATTTATTAAATTCAAGTAATAATTTATTTCTCTGTCTTACAAAGTGAAAACCTTTACAGTATTATGAATTTAATCACAAATAATCCTAAATGTCAAATCACAAGTCCAAAAGTAAATAATGTTTCGAGTTAATTCCAGCAGTGTTGAACGTTCTGATGTATCAATAATCTTGAAAGTCTTGATGCACCAATAATATAATCCAAAATGTCTTTGGATGAATTCTCAATAATCCCAATGAATAATTTAAATAAATAATTTCTCTCAAATTATATCTGAACGCAAATGTAAATGATTCCAGAGACTGATCGTAAAACAGGAATTAACAATTGTTTACCAAAGCTGAACCAACTTGACCTACGACGCAATAGATTGTTTTGGAAAACCAAACTTTCAGATGGAAAATTTTACTAACTTCTGAACTCAACATATTGTTTACTTCTTAAAATCTTGACAATGGTCAAGTAGGCACAAATCAAGCACACAGTATAAATTCAATATACATAACACAGTTATCCAGCCAGTATTGATGTCTTGAGCCGTGAATGAATGTCGGCTAATTAGCAAGCACTGAAGATGTCAAAATAAAGTTATAAATATAACTTTACACGTCATTATACTGTCAAAAATGATGAAATAATGAATGTTTAAGGACATTCAGAAGGCCCAGTAAAAGTCTTCACTTGTCAATTTGGTAAGATCTTCTAGTGTTTTATTCTACTTCCGGTGTTATGTTCTATCACAAGCAAACCACTTCTATGAACACCTTGTTTCCAATTTCGCGTAAGAATTGCATCTTAAATGTTAAATTTATTTTCAGAAGATACGACTTCACCTATTGTATCATATTTCCAAAATCTTCATGCACTATGCCATGATAGATAAATATATAGATAGATACAGATAGACGGATAACGTGGTAGGAACTCTGCCTTTGTAAGTTACATCAAAACATGAAGACTATTTCATAAAACCAAATGTTACTCTTCACATCTTCATACACATATAATTAAAGTGAATGGGTGATTTATTATTATTATTATTATTATTATTATTATTATTATTATTGTTGTTGTTGTTGTTGTTGTTGTTGTTGTTGTTGTTACACAAACTAATATCATATATTGTCTGAAAGAATTAAATATTACAAGTTTTAAACATATAAATCAACTAGAAATGTATTTTTAGCTAATTTATTATTAGTGAGCATTACACAAACACTTCGATTGGGAATTCTGTTCTAATACAACAAGTGTACGTTGAGTACAGTAAAGTTATATAGGTATTGCATACACACTGTATATGATATTCAGAACCTTACGGTAAACATCTTAAAGTGCACAAGATAGATGATTTTAGTATAAAAATCAAACACAACTGAGTGTGAAAATCAAACACAATATAATATGAAAATCAAACACAACAGAATATGAAAATCAATCCAACTGCATACATCGAGTTACATAACAAAGAATTTCTGTTTCCAAAAGATATTGTACCAATTCGAAAATACGAGCGAGTTTAGTCAATTTTCACTATATATTTTGGTGTCAATTAATAAGCAAGAATCCCTCAAAGTGACTGACGCTCTATTCGCCGAAACGAATTCTCAGGTCTTCAGCATAAGACCATTTCTTCCATTTAGCTGCTTTGTGATAAAACTATCTCTGTTACACTTCAGTAATACCAAGATTTTCAAATTAGCCGTTGTGGATGACAAATTGGATGACAAATTGGATGTCAATCGCGCCATCTTTATTCGGGAAGCAGCATATGAAGGCTTCTTGTGGAAACCTTATTGATAATTGTGGAAATCCTATTGATACTTGTGGAAACCCTATATTGATACTACTTTACATTTGAAAGGAGTAAGGATAACAAGATCTTCAAGATGGCTGACACGGTGGCCATGCTAGAAACCAGACTGGCACCATTTCCATTTAGGACCAACTAGACATCATAAGAAGTCGTTTGTTGAAAGCACGTGCGCGATATGACCAGCTATCTAGGAGAAATAGCGATAACAAGATTTCCAGGACGACCATACTGGATGTCAGATCGTCACCATTTTCATTACGACCAACTAAACAGCAAAAGAAGTATTTTAGTGAAAATCCATTCTGATATTGCTATTCATTAGGGGGAGAAGAGATAACAAGATTTTCAAGACTGCCACTGTGGAGGCCATACTGGATGTCGGATCAGCACCATTTCCATTAAAGACCAACACTGCATGATAAGAATACGTTTAGTAAAAACGCCATGTTGATATAACCATCTCTTCAGAAGGACTACCCTGGAGCACGATTTTCAAGGTGCTCACCGACGTGGATGTGCAAGCGGCACCATTTCTATTTTGAACCATATATTGAAATATAAAGGAAGAAGCACAGAGCATAAATACAAAAATAATATAATATAAAATAACAAAAAGAAACATAAAACATCAAAAATGTATAGGAGAAAGCACAAAACTAAAAACTTTACTATTTCAGATAATATTTCGGTCATGCCATGCTGGTAGATATTCAACTTTAAAGAAAGCAATCGCGATTAACTCCTTTGAATTGGTAACATCACCACCCTGTAATGTCCTCTTATCTTCACCACCCTGTAATGTCCTCTTATCTTCTTATTACAAACCATACACCGCATTGAGGAAACATTACGGGACATTGTAATAACCATACACCGCACTGGGAAACATTACGGGACATTGTAATAACCATTCATCGCATTGGGGAAACATTACGGGACATTGTAATAGCCATACAACGCATTGGGGAAACATTACGGGACATTGTAATAACCATTCACCGCATTGGGGAAACATTATGGGACATTGTAATAACCATACACCGCATTTGGGAAACATTACGGGACATTGTAATAACCATACACCGCATTGGGGAAATATTACGGGACACTGTAATAACCATACACCGCATTGGGGAAACATTACGGGACATTGTAATAACCATTCATCGCATTGGGGAAACATTACGGGACATTGTAATAACCATACACCGCATTGGGGAAACATTACGGGACATTGTAATAACCATACACCGCAATGGGGAAACATTACGGGACATTGTAATAACAATACACCGCATTGGGGAAACATTACGGGACATTGTAATAACCATTCATCGCATTGGGGAAACATTACGGGACATTGTAATAACCATACACCGCATTGGGGAAACATTACGGGACATTGTAATAACTATACACCGCAATGGGGAAACATTACGGGACACTGTAATAACCATACACCGCATTGGGGAAACATTGTAATAACCGCGAAACTCGATTATCGAGGAAAGGAGTACAATTGTTGTAAAAATCCAAAATAGCAATGAAACAAAGCTAACAAAAGAGTACATTTTTCTAAATCGGAAGAATGCACAAATCTGGTTTTTCCAGTGAAACAGAATACATAAAATTCCATCAAATTGCGTGTTTGTGTGTGTATGTGTGTGTGTGTGATTTGAATTTTTAACGTAGCTTTAACAATTTTTCAGTCATATTGCTACGATGTCTTCAGTGTGGCAGTTTATAGTGATGTCTAGCACTGGGGCATCATGCCCACCCAGTCACATTCTCCTGACACCAGGATGACCAGTCCTAACACTAACTTCTTAATGCTGAGTATCATTTTTCTAAGTCTTTGGTATGACTCGGCCGAGGATAGGAACCCACGACCTCTCGCATCCGAGACGGACGCTCTAACCACAAAGCCATCGGAGCGGTCCCAACAAATTGCATTTCACACATTATGAAAACTGTCCATAAGTGGCGATCTGAGTATATCAACCGTGTAAACATAATATTGTAGTTTATAAAGTTGTTGGAGCATTACACATTAATAAATGAATCACAAATATTATTTATGAACCGATAATGACATATCATTATACAATACCCTATAATGTTTGAGTTTTTGCAGCATGTGTAGCGATTTTTAAACAAACAATTGAATATCATCCTGCTACAGATTCTTTTGAATAAATTTTA
>JAECUM010050853.1:0-22815 GCA_016617855.1 Megalonaias nervosa | reverse complement strand
ATGAACATACAACTGACACTCACGAGATCGATCTTGAGAACATTATATCACATAGCAACCGCTCCACTCCAGTACCATGAAAATTCTTATGTGCTAAAACGTGGCGATACTAACGTATATGTTAGACACCTATCCAATTTTGTATTTTTAACATTACTTGAGTAGACTTTAAACTAGTTCATCACATCAAATAATCGATTGTGATTCTTATTTAAAGAGATCAGAAAATTTCTTCTACCCTAAATTTTTCCATTGTAGCCTAGTCTTAAACAAGAATGAAGGGCGGTGCCAGGGTTTAAGGCGTCCAGTGGCAATGTTCTTTCGTGGCAACCCTACCAAGGCGCACCGGGGCAGTGTTCTTTAATGATGCCCCTACTTTGCTATAGAGAACAGTTTTAAGTCAGTTGCCAATGTAATAGGAAAATATGAGGAGTTTGGCTCAAGGACCATATCCCCATAATACATCCATTTCTTTTTTTTTTAGCGTTTAAGGCTTCTATCAAAGAAAAAATTTTGCCCAGACCACCCCCTGATTTCACCATCGCAAGAGGAAGGTGTTGATTCATACCTCATAACCAATTGTCAGCGTTTCAACTGTTGAAATTAGAAATATTTCATTATCATGATAATAGAGACAAAATTTTATTTTACCGCTCACACAACGACGAGACTCAAATAAATGTTTTACTTGCAGTTTATTAAGAGGATATTTTTTTTATCAATGAAATATACTTTGGATCGATCAAGATCAATGGTAAGTTTAGTATATTTTTGTTGACTGATCAGATCATGAAAGTTATTAAATTCTTCTGACAATTTCTGGCTCAGTTTTTCAAGATAATTAAATTACTCGCTGTTATCAGATCTGATAAGTGAAAGTTTTAGCCTATCACGGCCGCTGAAACATATTCCCGACCTTTCATTGTTAATTTCAACTGTCAACTGTTTACCGTCTATTGTTAGATATTTGATCTTGCTATTGTTGCTATGTGTCACTGTCAAATTTTCAAACATTATTTTTATTGTTCACACAAAATTTCATATCCTAGTCGGAAAATATAATGTCAGTACAGATCTGTCATCGCAACAATATCCAAGTACAAACGTATCTATTCCGCTCTCACAATAACGTTTGTCATCAAAATTACTCAATCCACGTTTGATAATAACATCTGTTTCAAGTTTATTGTGATTTGTTGAATAGCCATTGCGCTTATAAAACTAACTCCACCGTCAAGTGCGTCCTTGTAATCATCAAACTCAATAAATTTTTTAACAAAATCGCGAGATAAACCTTTTGCTTTTTTTTGTTATTTTATTATTGTCTAGCAACACGGCATACATTTTACTTCGCAATCCAATAAAGTATTTGATGATGAGGGAGTTCGTTTCATCCTTAAACTTACCAGTAACTTTTTTATTTGTATCATCATGAAATTTACTATTGCGAGGATAATCGGAAAGATCAAACAGATGTCGGTTATCATAAATATCTTGACAGACGTCCTCAGTCTTTATTTCATAAACAAACGAATCAGTATCGGTAAACAATAGCTTACTTGATGGCCACTGCTTCTTAACAAAATTATAATGAAAGTCGTACATGAGCCACTTTGACAAATCAAGTACAGAAGCTCCAACATAAATCGGTTTATTAAGCTTTAAATTTGTTTTTCGTCGCTGTATCGCGACAAGGTTCTCATTAAAAATTTTCATGCTGACAAAATCATCATCTGATAAAAGTTTGTTTCTGCGGTTGATATCATTAACTAGCTCGATATTTACTCGCTTTCTAATATTTTCCATTGTCTTACCAAAGACGGAGTCGTTCATAAGTTTAAAGAAGTTTTACTCGAAATCAGTTTTAGCTGCAGCTCTCCTCGAAGTATTTGAGTTAATATAACCTCTCATCCAAGGTGACTGATTAAATTTTAGCAAGCGATGAACTTTTCTCAACACAACACCAGCAATCTACCGCTTGTTTTAAAACTTTGTAATGCAAAACATAATTTCGCGTGTTTAGTAAATTTGGGACTAGTTTTCATTACCATAAAATTTTGTCTTGGCGATGCTATTGCTTGTTGTTCCTGAGATAACAATTATAATCGATTATCATTGATTCTGCACCAAACGGATAATCTTTATGTAAATTGTGTAGCGAAGTAGGATAATGGAGATCAACTTCAACAAAATATGAAACATCGTCAGGTATCTTTGTTTCTGTTTCCGTCAGAAATTGGTCAGGTGTAATCCAACGAAATCCACCAAACGGCATTGGTTCTGACATTGCATAATCGTATAAATTATTATCGTATAGATAAATAATATACTTCGATGGAACCTCAGGATTGTACTCTTTCATATACTTATTGTTTGCTTCCGAACACTTTTTTGTTATCACGCTAATATTGCATCGGATACCGTTTTCGATAAAGTTAAACATGTCAACATCTGTTAGCAATTCTAGCTCGATTTTACTAAACTTTAACAAAGCATCCCAAGATAACCCAGGAGCAGACTAATACCAACAAGGATCTAGTCCATAATTGTTATAGCTTACTCGACGAAAACTTTCAAATACATCCGCAAGCAATAGCACATCAGTTTTCAAATATATATCATGATAATCGCCAAATGTTTTGCAATCGAATTCTTTCCAAATATTTTGTGCATAGTTATACTAGTCATCGGTTATATTTTCATTTTTTAGTTGTGAATAAAATTTATCTTTGTCAGGTAAAGAAGTTTCATCAACTTTCCTCCAATCATCGAGATACTCAAATGGAAATACTCCTTTTTTGTTAATAGATTAAATTTATCTCCAAAACAATCTTGTAGGTCATCCAACTCGCTACAACCTTTTACTAGCTCATCTAACAATGCTGCCATAAACTGAAAGCTGTCGATGAAACGAAACTTACCTAAAGTAACTGACATATATTTTTCAAAATTATTTGGGATACATTTGATTACATTTACATTTAAACGAGACTTTATTTCGGGATCACCAAAAGCTTCTACGATAATGTGACTGTCATATCCTCGGAAATTGTGAAGAACAACTGGAATAAAATCTGGAGCATAAAATTTTTGATTACACTTAGCATGAGCCGCTCCACGATATTGCCCGGTTAAATGACAATGATCACGTACTTTTTTATTATCTGGAGAGTCAAAGACTTTTTCACAAATGTGACAAATTTCCACTTGCTCGTGATCAGATTTTTGCTGGGCAGTTAATTCTGCCAGGGGAACGACTATTTATCAACTTCACTAATCAACTGCTTGACAAACCAAACAGCTGGATCCTTACCGCGATATAATTTAATTGGTTTGGATAAACTCGGATCAACACAACAAACTATTTTATACGCGACTCCGCATGGAACATGATTTTGAATTTTTCTTGTGCTCGATTGGTTAGGATTATTTTCTGCGCCAAGCACAGGATGAAGTAGATACTCGAAGTCGGCGTATACAACGAAAGGAATTTTAGTTTATGATTATAATTAACAAACCAAAGAATTTTTTATTCTCGCCTAGCATTGTTATTCGTTTTACATTATTACAGTACTGTATATGCTTTTGTAATTTTTCATTGTCAGAACAGCCGTGTAAACAACGATAACAGAAGTTCTTCTTATTTTTATGTTTACTGTACTGTTTACCAACAAGTCCGTTAAAGTTTTTGATCCAAACGTAATGATTTTGTAAAACAGCACTTTTATTGTCGATTGCTAAGCTTTTTCAGAAATATATCTTGGATAAACGATTTCATGCTCGTCAAGACCAAATACATTAACTGAAATATTATTTTGTTTTTCAAACTTTGGTATCTGATTTTCAGCATCTGGGAAGTCAATACCGGTTAAATTTAGTTCTGATACGTGACTAAAATATTTGTCACCGAGATCAGCATTTTTTTTCTGCTGGAAACATCGCAGAAATAATAGCCCACTGAAAGCACTTGTTATCAAAGTTTTTACGTTTATACAGCATTTTTTGTGGTAGGTCAACATACCCACCGCTACCGCGTAATACGTTATATTTCATTGTGCGAAATAAAATTTAGGTAATCATCTCAAACTTCCAACCAGAACCTGATTCGGTGAATTCTTCTATTTTTTTCCAAATTTCATGGTGTATTTCATCAGCTAGCAATGAAAGATTAGCTCCAAGCAAAACACTTTGAGTTTGCGTTAATGAAAGGATCTGCAATTTCTTCGTTAGTCACAAGTAGCTTTGAAAATACAACGTGATATTGCACTAGAATTTTTAAGCCCTTATGTTTATCAAGTTCACGTTTAATAGTTGGTTCTAACAAATGATAAAGATTCGTAGAGGTGAAATTTACTAAAACGATTTGTTTATCAAACCGATAGCTGTTATCAAATCCTGCGAAAGCTGTAGCTATTTTTGTAGGTTCTCCTATAAGGCTCTTTTTGGCTATATCACGTAACCATCAAATAACGTACAATTGAACAAATGGATTTCTTATAAGTATATTGACACCAAATTTCGCAAGCGAGCAAGAGTATTATTATGTTTACCCTAAGTACAACGAGTACGCGGGAAATATGTTAGGGTCGGTGATACATATCGAATACAGACAACCGTTTGGTAAAGCAACACCGGCTGGTTATAAGATCAGCGTAAAAGGTGATAATGCCGAGTGAGCTGAAATCTTCAGGAAAGATTTTATTTACACGTTATTTTGTGATGAAATTCCGGAAGGACAACGAGTATATCATGCTAATGGCGTGGATACTGATGATAATATTGAAAACCTGTCTTTGCAAGATGAGTTTCAACCTCATCCTGTGTTTGATCTTTATGAGGCTAATGATAAAGGAATCATTCGAAGAAGAAAAACTAAAAAAGTGCTGGGTAATTTACAAAAAGATTGTTATCTTAAAGTATGTGTTAGAGGAACAAAAACAAATTTTGTTCATTATTATAGCCATCGTTTCGCTTACGAAGTTATTAACGGACTCATATCTAATGGTTTAGTAATAGATCATATCAATAATATAAAAACAGATAATCGCCTTGAAAACCTCAATCTTGTTACTCAAAAAGAAAATAGCAGACGAGGACAAGGTGGTGATGGATCTAACTTTAGATGTTCGGTGAAACCTGTTGTTTCATTTAATCTTGAAACATATGAGGAACTCGAATTTACTTCGTTAAATGCTGCTGCCCGATATTTTAAGATTAATTGTAGAGTAATAAAATATGTCGCAGATGGAATAAGAAGATCAACTTTTTCAAGTGAACACAATGCCTGGATCACCTTTAATTATATTTTCTAGCTCGTCTTTAGTTAAGCAATTGTGAGCAAACGCAAAAACATCATCTTTATTAAACTTCAGTGTAATAAATGCACTGTCATTAAGTTTATTTTTTCTGCCGCTGTTAGCAGAATCTTATCAGAATCACCTTGCATAATAATAACATCAACAGAATAAGAACTATATCCTGACAAACATTTTCCCACTGCTTCAGCTAATACTCCATAGTTTAATATATTAACTTTTTGGTGATATTTTATCTCGTTAGTCATTTATTTTTATAAATTAGATAAAAATATATAATAATATGGATTTAATGAAACGCCTTGCTAATATAATCGCGGGTGATAATTTTACAGCAGGAGATGCTATTGTCGCAGATAAATGTGACTCGCTTGGTTATACAGAGAATGACATTTTACTTAACAACGACGAAGACGATACCCCTGACGATGTCTGGACGACATCGTGGGTGGGAGGACCAACAACTGGTCGATATAACGTAAAATATCATATCACAAAGAAAATTTTGAAATTTAATTTTTCAGTAGATGAAAATCAATCGTTTTGGCGACTGATAAAGCCGTTTTTAAATATCAAAATTTCAGACCGACAGAAAAATATAAATTTCGATTTTATATTTGTCAAGATATTTAACCTAATGACGATCTCCGCTGACCGCTGACGACATATAATATCGTTATGTAAGCCTGTAAAGTGCAAAAAATTATTTTATCGACTGAGTTGGTATCCAGCTATTAAATTTATCGCTGTATCCGCGCCACTTAACAGGATTTTATCGCCACGCTTTTTGATTACTCGTTCGATAACGAAAACATCTTGTTCAGTTTTCTGTAGTTCTTCTGCGTAAAAACTACCAGTTATAGGTTCCCCGGCTAGACCTTTTAGCGCGTATGTTACGGGTATTGTTAAAAGTACTTTATCAAGTACAAATACTTCTTCTGTCCAGTTCTGAGTAAATCCTTTTCAAATACATTTTTTGTTAATGAAATTCGAACTCTATCACCGACTTTAAATTTATGTCTGCGGTACATGTTTTCATTTGCTACTATCGGATTTTTAATTGCATCGTTTGGTGATATTTTGATAGCTCTATGTTTTGTGTTATTGTATTTATCAACGATCTGTGGAAGATCATCAATATAACTGTTAGTGATTTTAGCTGTCAAGTGTTTTTGCATTAACTCGTTTAGTGTACGATTAAATCTTCAAGACAACGCTTTTTTTCATTTCCCGTAACATATTTTTTCATGTTATTTTGTTCCAAAAATTGATCAAATTTTTATTAAAAAACTCTTCTCCGTGACCGGTCCAAATTTTATTCGGTTTTCTTCCTGTACTTGTTATTATTTGTTTTAACGCATTAGTTATCGATTTTCCTGTCTTATCTGAAACGGGTGTACTAAACGCGTATTTGTTAAAAACATCAATAACGTTAAAGAGATATTTCTTTGGAGCACCATCAGCGCGACGACTTTTGTCGTCGACATTAAATTGAGCAAGATTTGACATATCAACTAAATCTATCGCCCAGATATCATCAACGGCATTCGCGACAACCTTACGTCGCGGAAATTTTTTTTAAGTTTGTGTAATTCAGCCGCGAGCGATTTCATCGCTGACGATTCTTTTCCGCCTGACGTTGTCAGGGGGTCTTTCCGAGACGAGACTCTCCGCCTGACGTTGTCAGAGGGTCTTTACCAAGACCGAGTTTGTATTTTGTTTTGATCAATCCTTGAACCAACCTTCTATCAAATCGTTCTCGCATATTTGTAGGTTCCATATCACGAAGTTCATCTAGCATTACCTTATCACAGTCTGATTTTGAGTTTTCTACACGAACGGTATCAGGACACTCTATATCACGATAACAGATGTCATGACGCATTGCTATCACATCAACTTGATTATAAGGCTCTTGTCCTGGCAATGGATTATCGTTTTCGTCTAGTTGGATTATACGGCCCAGTGTATTTATGTCCGGGTAATGTCCATCCTCCTTTTGGTTTCGGTAACTTACCGATAATTTTATTTATATTAATCCCAAATCCAATTACTTTACGGTGGTTGCAGGATTCACAATAAATAACAATTTTTTTCTTGTTCGATACAAAGACCTTTGTCACAATCACAATTACAACGACGGCTAATTATTATTTTAATCATCGACTAATATAACTCTATCTACCGTTAACGACGGAATCGTCGGGGACTTCGTCGTCGAAAAAAATAAACACACTTTTTCTTTTACCACAAAAAACATACCTTTTAGCATTGTTCTGTTATTTTTTGTTTTTTCTATTTTTCGTCTCTGTTATGCGTTTTAGTTCTGCATTTTAGGCAATACATTAAAGTATGCGGCATGTTATATTCGATTGTCACACACAATTTATTGCTATATTATCGTTGTGTTTGCTTGGATATCTGTCAAATTGTAAAATAAACTTTAGAAAATCGGAGGATTGAGACATCTATCGGATAAACATAATACAATAATAACCACAAGCTGATGTTTCAACCGGCTGTAGTTGATTAGACGAGTAATTTATTTTTTAAATTTTTTAAAAATATATATATTTTTTTAAGATCACTCGGAGGAAGTCCAAACGAATCAAAATAAGTATTATCGTAAACAGCAACCCAATGAGTTCCTGACCCATCATCGGAGTTTTGTGTATTTATGATACACGAACCACCTGCTGGTACATCATCAAATTCATCTTTAGAACACACTCCAAGAAATCCGTTTTAGACTTCGGATTTTAATTTTTCAAGCATATCAAAATTGCTCAACACGACAGGCGTTCTCAACAGCGCCTGGTCCCTGGTAGTGTCATTCCGTGTCCGATTCCTAGTAGATTTGGGAGCAGACTTCCCGCTAGTCCCTCTAAAAGTGTAGCTATTGGAAGAAATCCTCCTTGTTTTGTTTTCCTTGGCGACTTCTTTTTTTTTTAGTTGTTGACGATCTTGATTTTTTAGCTGGCATTATATTATTTATTGTTACATAAAACTACGCACGACAGATCTGTTTTATACCGTCCCCGGAGACACCGTCTCCGGATACCGCCTTTTTAGTTGCTCCTGATATTTCCCCTGATGCTGCTGCTAGTCCTAGTGTTCCTAGCACAGGTAAAATCCTTGGTATTGCGCTAGCTATCACAGAAAGTGCTGGTCAAAAAAATCCGCCGTGTTTTGCCATTGCTTTTACTTGTGCAACGGACAGTTTAAGAACAAAAGGTTTTCCTGCGATCGCTTTGCGATCAAGTTTATTGATTTATTGTTGCGTCAACATCACTTTATCCACTGTTTTATTTGAAGTCTCTGGGGATATCAATAAAGAAACAGAACAGCGTTTAGCAATCGCTGCTGATAATTTTTCAACTTGACCAGGCGTTGGGTATATTTCTTTGGTTGTTTACTCGGTTTTCATTATATTATGGTTGTTAGATTAAACTTGTACAGTCATTCTTCCTTTGGTCGCGTGAACTGTCAAGAATTTATCACTGACGACTAGCGCGTATACATTATACTGTTCAGCTGGAGCCACACCAAACGTCCAAGTAACATCAATATCAGCGGTAGATCCTATAGCTCGTTCGGATTGTTTTGATACGTCAAAGTAAAAGATTGGAAATTCTTCGACAGATATTTGGCTTCCACTATCAGCGTCTTGATACTTTTGTATTGCTTCCATGAGGTACATATAAGCCCCTGTAACGTTTTTAGTTTCATCGTCAGCAAAGTTACATTCTACTGCTCGTTCGGGATATTGTTTAGAATTTATCCTAACAAAGATTCGCCTGACATCGGGGTTATCAAATACGGAATTGTTCATTTCTTGATCACCGCGACGCGCCTGTCGTTAAAATACAACAAACAGGTGTCGCGGTAATTGTTCGCTGGACGCGGTAGTAACACGCCACGTGTAATCAGTTGTGTTAGGAATTGCTGTTTGATAAATTTTTTTCTGCTGGAAATATATCTTTTTTGTCCACGCGGTCAACGTCGACTCGAGTTCCATCATCTTACTTGTCGATAAAACAACTCGTGGCATCCATAACGCTAATCTTGTAATAACAAACTGTCCTTCAGCTACAGTAGCGGCGTGCATTATACAATCGTTTTGTTCAGCTCGATCTAAAATAAGAGCATGCTTTAGTCCTCGGAAAACTTTGTTGTGATAGCGACAAAATCCAGATATTGTGCTCAGTAGAAGCATCATTGTTACTTGGCGAGATTCTGCGGCAAACGCTTTTCGCTTGGCAGATCCTTTGTTATATTTCTGTCGTCGTAATCTTGTGGCAGCTAATCTTATTGTGTCTCCAATATCACAGCTGCATTACCAGCGGGATTGGCAATTAGATTATTGTTATCTGAAGCAGGAGCACCAGCACCAGTACGAAATTCGCTTGAAACAGCTGTACCAAATGAGGTATCCTTAAACCACATCATGTTAGTGGCAACTGATCTTGAGTAATCATCGCTAAACGAGATGATGTTAAGTATTGTACTTGCTACTGGCAAGTGCATCGAGATATATTCCACGGTTTGATTGGCTAACTGGTATTTAGCACTTCTAAGCAAACTCCAACCAGCTGAAATATTACCGCCAACTGCTGTTAATATTTGGCCACGTACTTCTAACATCGCCTTATGTGGTAATAAAAACACATTCTAATTCCGGCTTTATTTGGTTCGTTTGAGTTTTCATCGAGATACTCGACGTATTCGAATTCTGTTACAATGTCGTCAGTATCATGTTCTTCAGCAAGATCAAGATAATTTTTAGCTGACATTATTTTATAATAACCACACAAAATTGCAACGACTTTGTCGTCGGGCACAAAATTTGGGCGACTAAAAAGTAGCAGGCAACACCTTCGGTGTCGTTGGCTTTGTTTTCTTTACAAGCTTACGTTCTATTTCTTCACCGCGTGGCGATAATAATTTTTTTGTGGCAGCTATCATAGCTTGTTCTGTTTCTTTTGTTGGTGCAATATTTGATATTACTTGCTTTATTTCTGGTGCCGACGGCGGAGGTGATGGACTTCCCTTAATTTTATCGGCGATTTTTTGCCCTACTGCGGTGCCAGCTGCAGATGCAGCTTCTGTCGCAAAAGCTTTGCTGGCGTCAAGTGCAATTGGTGCTACTTTACGCTCAATTCCTGGTATATTCTCAGCAATTGTTGTAAATATATTTCCCAAAAATCCACCTGTGATTTTTCTTCTATAAATTTTTCTTCGTCTCATCTTGTTATAAAATATAGGTTTACAAAATTGATCGTCTACGTAACGACTACGTCGTTGACAGTTATTCTATTGCGCGTAGGTGTAAGCAATACGTGACAATTTCATTGTTAAGATCTATTTGTCGCCCAGACTGATCTGTTAGTTGCAATGTTATACTCGTTATTTGATTTTCAAGATTAATCGGATAGTATATTAATTGTCTAGGAGTAATTTGCATCAGTGATCCTGGAAGAACATCTGGTGAAAAACTATAGATAGTTTGACCTTGACTCCCTAACGCTGAATAAGATTCTAGTGCAATAGAACAATTGATTAAAATTGTATTTACTTCTGTTATGTTAACGGGTAAATCTCTATCGTACGGTATACTTTGTTCTGCAACACTGCCGTATTGTTGGTTTTTAAATCCTAGCAACGATGCAATACTAGTGGCTGGTGAAAAATCGATTATCAAATTATTTTTTAACGTGATTCTAGCTCGTAGCGTATTATAGCTCGGAGTTAACTCAAAATTGTCTGCGACGTCTCCATTTTTTGTTATTAGTTCTTTAATCATTTTATTAAGATCAATTACGTTGTACGCTCCTTGTGGTATTTTGACAGACACCCACGCGCCAGAATTAAATGTAAAGTCGTCGTTGACGTTTGTTTTTACATTTGCCATGCAATGCCATATTGTGGCGAAAATTAATCCAATTTCGTATTGTTTATTTGGATCTAGTTCTATTGGTGGATTGTAATAGACAGAAAAGTTTGTGCTTTTTTTGTCGTTTGCGATGAATCAAGTAATAGTGTTGTCGAGGACAACGTCGTTGTTGTTGACATTATAACAATATTGTTAGATAAGATCAATGCGTAACATTTGGTACTCGGAAGATGTTAGTAATCCACTCGATCTAAGATGATCTAATATATCAACAATTTCGTTGTCGATTTCTGTGCTTTCATTACCAGCTTCTTTCGATGATATCAACAGCATAAGTCTGTCAACAGTTTCAGCGGTAGATGTAAAACCTTTAACGCCAGATCCGGTTGTTTCTGTTGGTTCTCTTATTTCATCTGGTAATCTTCTATCTCGTTCTCCATCATACTTATCAAACAGTCTTTTGAAAGGCCATGCTTTACCATAACCTTCTGGTCTACCTCGATACTGTACTGCTGTCTTATGCATCACTTGAGCAATAATTCCTTCTCTTACAGCATCCACATTAAATAACATTTTCCTTCTGTTTAAGCTTCTTGTATTTCTTCATCAGCTTCTGAACCAAGTTTAATAATTGCTTTTAATTTCGATAATAAATTTTCATATTTTTCTACTGGCCGATTTCGAATATCGCTAATGTCTTTGATATCGTTATCACTGATAAATGTATTGTAATCTTCATCCGATATTTTATAACGTGCCATTCTTCTATAAAGTATTATCTGTTTTTTGAGGGGCATTATTTCTGCGGTAGCTTCATTCATTATTCTTTGTTTTTCAGCTAATTCCTTAGTTTGCTATGAAAAAGTTATTATTCCAGATGATGACGCTATAAAAAAAAAAAGACAATAGGAAAAATGAATCAAACGAAAGATTTACTCAATTATTTATCCAACGAGTTATTCCTAAAATCAACACCAACCCATGTCAATTTCATAAGCGTTGCTGGTATGAGAGGGGTACAGCTAAAAAAAAGCATTGGAAAACTGGAGAGACTATCAAGGGATAAAGAAAAAAAAAATAAAAAATTAAATGATATTTTTTTCAAAGCGAGAAATTTTCAGTCATCTTGGTATGTACTACCATGACAAAGAAACACTGACTAAAGTAGTTAATTTAACAGATGATACGGAGTTAATAATCAAAATGTACATAAACGCAATTTTACCAATGTTACTAGAAAACCTTGAATTTGATCCAATTATTGTTAATAAATCTCTATCAATAATAAAAAATCTTGACGATAAAATTAATAAATTTGATGATGATGAAAGAACAAAATTTTCCGATGATGTTACTCTTTTAAATCTTGAAAAAAGCCATGGTTACCACAGCATTAGTGAGGAAGATGATGTTCCATTTCCATCTCTGGAGCGCTCTAGACAATTATCGCTACGAATATATTTTGATGAAGTTGATAAAATATTTACGCGACCTTATAGGATAATATATAATATGACAAATTTTTATATTCAGGTTTAAGTAATAACTTTAGCAGTGATGGTATTCAAGTATTATTCTTAGCAAATTTTACAGCTGCTTACGCAATTATTAGACAACATCTTGTTCTCAAACATTTTACTTTAGATCAAATAAGCTTAGTACTCGGATTTATTAATAAGACAGAAAAGGTAATTACTAATCTTATAAATGCTACTTTGTATTATAGACATATAGTTAGGAAGACGTTCAAATCTTATAGCTGGTTAAGGAAAGATGAGGTATTAACGGATAAACGGTATGAGGATACTTCGTCAGATGTTTATGACAAATACAGAAATTTTTTAGCAGACAATAATGAAATTCGTGATTTTCTTGATTCGATTGTTGGTATTACAACTTTTAATATTGTATAAAAAAATTATATATTGATAAAAGAAATAATCGACTTCAATCACATCTCTGGCAACATTCCAAAACAAGATGTTGAAGCGTTCATGCGGTGTTACAGATTTTATCATAAGAAGTTGTGGTGCGTAAAAAAATATTATGCGTACTATAGTAAAATATTAAATATTACGTCCTATCTACAACTAGCCTTAACTACAGCTGGTATAGTTTCAAGTGGAGCGTCATTAAATCCATTTTTGTTGATAATATCAGGTGTTGGTATCTCTGTAACAGCGGCGTTAAAAAAATTGAGCCAAGATTTGAGATGAAAAAAAGTTCTTGTAAAAATACGATAACATATTAAAAAAAATTACTTGATCAGATAAGATCATATTTGCGAGGTGTAAAGTATGATATGGATGATTTAATACGCGAATTTCGTATTATCGATAGTATGTTAACTGATGTTCTACCAATAAGAGTTGGCGAGTATGAAAAAAAATTATTATAAAAATATGGCGATAATGTTGTAAAATAATCCTCTTGTGATGGTGATATCAGGGGGTGGTCTGGGCAATTTTTTTCCTTCGATAGAAGCCTTTAAACGCTAAAAAAAATAAAAGGGCTGAATTATGGGGATATGGCTCTTGAGCCAAAATCCTCACTTTTTCCTACTACTGCCAACCCCTCTCCTAAATATACGTTTTGTGAATTTGAGTAACGTGAAGGTAAGATGCTATGAAAGCTTAATAAAAGAAGAAAAGAAGAGGCTCACGATGGCGCCACCTTTGCGGCGTAGCGCCTGTGGGAAAATTTCCGACCCCCCCCCCCACAATATTCCCCAACCCAGTCCAACCCCTTCGCGCCGCCAGTGACCTGAACACTACATTTGATTTGATAACTGCGTTTTCCCGTAATGTAGTTCATCACACCGTATAGATTGAGAGCGTGCAGTTTAAAACAACCTTATATCTTTACTCAGTGTCTCCTTCATTGTACTTCTTTTTAGTAATCATCGATTTTTCATTGGTATGTTCATCGACATCATATACTGGATACCAAATTCGTGTTCGGTTCAGAAGAATAATGGCAAATAAGGACGTTGCTTTACTTTTTAATGGGTAAAGTTCCAGTTTCAGATGTGCTTCAGCGTTGTTCTTGTTGACAAGGGTGAATTCGTTTTATATCCGATAGCTTAGAGATAATGTCGTCAAATTTGGTTAACATTATTTGGGTGTCTTGCAACCACAGTTCGACGTCTACTGAAATAAAAATGAATTTTGTGGCTGGAAGATTAAATGGGGAAAATAAGTCATCATTTGCTGTAAAACTTCATTGTGCATGTTAATATGTTGTTCTGTGCCTCTTTCGCCTAGGGCGTGAATAATTGTCTTTTCTGTCGCTTGAATGAGCAATGCGATCATTACGTTTTTGATGCGATAGCTCACATAAACTACTGAGAAGTAATTTTCCAGTAATATCAAGAAATGTATTACTCCAGTGCAATATAAATCTCTGGTAGATGATTAGGCTTACGTTAAAGAATCTACAAAGTTTACCCCCGAGCTAGCACCAAAAGATTGCTTCTCTCAAACATTGGTCATCTTCTATCATATGATTTGCCTCTAGACACAGAAAGGATGTTACGATTCCTGTTGACAAATTAGTAATGACGAATTATGTCTGCAAAGATTCCAACAATATCTAATGGTGTTTATATATAAGACAATGTCATTATTCTGCGTTTTCTGTGTACAGTCAACTGTTGTTATTCTTGATTGTGTTGTGACATCATGCGCGATTCTTCATTTGTTTTTTCATGGATGAATTGCTCACTCAAACGATCAAAGACTCTGTCTTGTCAGAGCTGGTCTCTCAAACGTTGAACCAACCATGTCGTGCTTGTTGGTTTGAAAACAACCATGCTATTGATTATGTAAGAACACATTAAATGTAATAAATCAGCACAATTATTCACAGACTAGTTCATGACATACCACGATCTTTTCAAAGTCTTAAACATGGTTCAAATCTCACAAGGATAATCACTGAATCATTCGTCTTTTTGAAATTATGTCCATATTGAAAAACCCCGAATATGAGGGGTCAAAAATAAACACCAATTTGGTGTGAAGCCATCTATTTTATTGTAACGAGTTTAAGCTTGAAGTTATAAAGATCTGGGCGCATTACTGTTAACACTATGCTATCTTTCACTGGGGGTGGGGCTGGAGGCTGGTGTCTGATGTTGACGTAGCTGTAACTTACCACAGAAAATTTAACGTTACTGTGATATTTTTTTAACAAAACGATCCAGCTAATACTCTCCTAGTACCATAGACGCATGTACACCAGCATCCAACACGAAGAAGGTATCACAGCCAGCAAGGAAACATGGTAAGGTCCACCTGATTCCTCCCTTCCTGAGCACTTACATGGGATGGTCCACCTGATCCTTCCCCTCCTGGGAACTTTTCGATCATTTAGCTCGTGTTCTTAAGCTTGTCATTTTTGCATTCAACAACCATCACTTCATACAAATTTATGGAACAGCAATAGGCACTAAAATGGCATGTTCGTGTGCAGACTCGAGAAACAGCTTCTCAATGAGGAACCCTAAAAACATCAAAGATGGTGCAGATCCATTGACGACACAGAATCAAAATAGATCGAAACGGGCTACAATTTCAAGATAATATTTTTTCCTACGGTTACATTTACATCAGAATCATCAAACATGTCCAAGATTTTCATGGATACTCAGTCTACCATCCTGAAGGGAACATAAAAAGTGATATGCAATCTAAACCAGCTGACTCTATTATCTGCTTCCGACTGGCTGCCACCCCCTACCGGTTGCTACCCCCGACTGGCTGCTACTCCCAGCATACAATTTAAAAAAATCTTCCTTATGGCATGTGTGTGTGCGTATGTGTGTTAGAGTTTTAACGTAGCTTTAACAATTTTTCAGTCACATCGCCACGATGTCTGCTGTGTGACAGTTTATAGTGATGTCTAGCACTGGGGCATCATGCTGCAGACATGTAGCATGATGTCCCATCCAGTCACATTATCCTGATACCAGGCTGACCAGTCCTAACACTAACCTCTTAATGCTGAGCACCAAACGAGGCAGCTGTTAGTACCATTTTTTATAAGTCTTTGGTATGACTCGGCTGGGGTTCGATCCCGTGACCTCTCACATCCGAGGCTGACGCTCTAACCACTTTAGCTGCACTTTAGAAGGCGAAGATACAGAAAGAGATACATTGATATTACTATTAACAAAACTTGTCGCCTCGAAATATGAAAGAAGGAGAACCATTCATCGCGTCCCCATCTTGGTTACCCACCCACCCCATCCAGCTCCATTTTTACAGACCATTCAGTACAATGGACACCAGATTGAGTATTCTGAACGTCTGAAGGGCATATTTCAAGAATTTCCTATGATTGCGTACCGTAGACCTAAAAATCTCAATGACCGTATAGCATGTGCCGAGGTAACTTCAGTCAAGACCACAGATTCATGCAGGAACTTCTGCAAAGAAAAGCGTTGCCTAACTTGCAAACATATGCAGAGACTAAAACGTTCAGATGCTCGAAGACAGGATTTAGTTTTGCTGTCAGTCAGAATTTAGGATGTCATACCAAAATTGTTATCTGACTCCTGATATGCAAGATCCGTGCCAATTGATTTCAGAAAACGAATGAATAAACCACACGACCATCCTTCACAACAAAATCAACGCGAAACTTGCCAACCACAACAACTATAACGGGCATTCAGTGGAGTCCCTCGAAATGCTACCGATTAGGTTTAACCGGATTTGGACCGATATAGAATGCTTCACGTACGAAACGACACTGGATACTGTAAGTGAAAACTAATGGGAAATTTGGCCTAATTAAAAGTCTAACTTTCCCATTGAAATCTTATCAAAATTCCAGTCAGCCATCAGTTTATCACACCTGCACAAGTTTTGCAATAATATTTACCTAACAAATATTCCGTAGCTGTTTACATGAATTATTAGCATCATTTCTCTTGTTCGGTATCCCGCTATGACATTTCCTTTACTGCCTAAGCACATAACTTAACTGAGGTATAGGTTCTTATCTACATATTGTAGATGGCGTTGATTTTCGTCACACGTTTCCCCGTCCTTTGTCCTCAGCCTGGAATTAGGTTAAAATATATAGGTTCCTACTTTTGATTTTTGTTATAGATCGGCCGCGAAGCATATACATGTAGTTTATCCCTTTTATGGCCCTTTTTGCAAATAGTATTTCTCTTTTTCTTCGGTTCCTTTAAACACTTGTTCGTAGATTACCCGTCATTTAAACATGTGGAGTCTTGATTTTTTTCATGGGCTTTGCTTTTAATGTTTGTTTTGAGTTGTTTCTCCGCCAGATAACGTTGTATGTATGCATGTATGTATGTATGTATGTATGTATGTATATATATATATATATATATATATATGAAGAGAAGAGATATATATATATATATATATATATATATATATATATATATATATATATATATATATATATATATATATATGTATTGACAACACAGTTTCAACTGACTCGTCGTCACCATACAGTTGTGATACAGAATTTCAACGGCAACCGTTAGCAGCATTTGAACCTGTCTCTATGGATTTAGTACGTACAATCGTGATGAAGAGTGCACCAAAGTCATGTGAACTTTATCCGATTCCGACAATACTGCTGCTTGAGTGCTTAGATCCAATATTGCCTTCACTAACTGATGTTATTAATACCTCTGTCTCATCCGGGGAATTCCCATCATTTTTTAAAACTGCTATTGTAAAGCCTCTGCTGAAGAAACCAACACTCGACCATAACGATTTAATGAACTACCGCTCAGTTTCTAATCTCCCATTCATGTCAAAAATCTTAGAAGAAGTTGTTCTATCCCAACTTGTATCTTATCTGAATTCAAACAGTCTTTTTAGCAATGTACAGTCTACATATCGCCCTTGCCACAGTACTGAAACTACTCTTCTGAAAGTAGTCAATGACCTCCTCTCTGCTTTGGATAGCGGAAAGATTACAGTACTCACTCTCCTTGACTTGTCTGCAGCATTTGACACAATAGACCATGATATATTATTTCACCGTCTCCAGCATGTATTTGGCATTCACGATACAGCCTTACTATGGTTCAAGTCCTACTTGGTCAACAGGACACATATTGTGTCCGCAAATGGAGAACACTCCAGTCCAGTTCATCTATGTTGTGGTGTTCCACAGGGGCCTGTTCTTGGATCTGTTCTCTTGATTCTATACACTCAGCCACTCTCAAGTGTCCTAGATCATCATCCAGTGTCTCACCAATTGTATGCTGATGACACCCAAATATACAAATCTAGCCACCCAACTGAAGTTGAAGCTACCATCCAAGGTGTAGAGAGGTGCATCTCCGATGTGAAATCATGGATGACATGTAAGAAGCTGCAGATGAATGATGATAAAACTGAAGCCATTCTGATTATAACATAAAGACTTTCTCATTTACATTCTTTACCTCAGATAATAAATATCAGCAACACCAACATTAAATTCACACCGTCAGTACGAAACCCAGGTGTTACTCTCGACAGTACTCTCTCATTGCACCAACATGTCATGAACATATGCAAGGCTGCATATCCTGAGCTGAGACGCATCAGCTCCATTCGCAAGTATCTTTCAGTTCATGTCACTAAAACACTTAGTACTTTCAAGACTGGACTATTGTAACTCAATTCTGTCTGGTTCGTCTCAATATCTACTCCAGAAACTTCAAAAAGTTCAAAACACAGCTTCTCGGATCATCCTTAGAGTACCACGATCAGTGCACTCCTCCCCCTGCCCTGTACCCTACACTGGCTATCCATTCGATTCAGAATTAAACATAAAATTTGTTCTCTGTGCTACGTTTCACTGACGAGTTCCAGTCCAACATACCTATCTGACCTCACCCATGTGTACACACCACCAAGATAATTACGCTCCTCTTCTGACACTCGTATTCTCATTATTCCCACTATGAAAATGAAATCATATGGACAATGTTCTTTTGCATACCAGGGCCCAGCAACGTGGAACGAATTGCCCACTGAACTTAGACACAAAGACAAAGTGATCTCATTCAAGAGCGCTCTTAAAACTCACCTATTTCAACTGCAAGAACAGACTTAAAGACCTAATAATGTTTCCTTACCTTAAATATTTACAGCATGTTTTCTGTTTTCTAATTTCGTGGTGTTTGTTTTTATTTTTGTAATCGTATCATTAAATATGGTTTTTAAGTGTTGTCAAATGTTGTAAAGCGCTTAGAGCTTCTAAAGATTAGGCGCTATACAAAGTCCTCATTATTATTATTATATATAATTGTTATAGTTTGTTGTTTTGTTGTTTGGAGCTTTTATTACCTTACTTGAATCGATCGATTATGAGCATCGATAATTTTATGTATTTATTAGATTTCTGAGTATGGATTTCATTGCATGATAAATCGTCATTCCCTATTTTCATTACATCCGAAAGAAATAAAATCAACAGTAAATCAAAATGGCTCCCACTTGTCGCAAAACAAATCCAATGAGATGTTTGTCCACTTCAATTTACATTCTTAGGAAAAGATTCGTCAACACTATAATAACTTAGAAATACAAAAGCAAATGAAATGTTTTGCAGCTTTCGTTTGAACACTTTCAAATCTCATTGTCCCGGATTGGCCAGTTACAAGGCAAACAATTTATTATTGATTTTATTGTAATATCATTTATTAAGTTCTGTCAGATGGACTAATCTGCCGGCGTGTTTTATTTGTTTTGGACAAATGTAAACTTCTACCCGCCTTTTGGTGCTGTAACTATAGGTTTGGTCAGTCGGTATCTGAGCGGTACTTATGTCCACCCGGCATCTAATATTAAGCAAATATGGGAGAAAATTATAGACTGTGTCAATACACTAATCTCCAATGAACAAGACATTTTTTTCTGATTGGTTTTAAGATCCTGCACTGAGTGATCGTTCTATTTACCCAGCAAATACGTTCAGCTTGAACAAGTGGCACAAATACCAGTTTGTTGTACTAGTAATAAAAAGGGAGATTTCCTTTTCTATCAAACTTTGATCAACACAAGCCTGCCACCCTCAGCATCTAAAAGGCTAGAGTTGAAATGGAAGTATTATTTTTAAAAAAAAAAAGGAATCATTTACCTTATATTTTACTTCCATACCAGAGAAATAACAAGAGAAAATACGACATTTAATATCTTCTGCACACGTGATAGAGGTACTAAACAAAGAGATAGTTTAGGAAAAAAATTCGTTGCAAGAAAAAGTAGAATCAAATATATAACTTTAGGAAAGGTACAACTGTAGGCATTAAAATCTTTCATTTCGTATCAGCAATAATCCCGGTGTTCTTTTTTTAAAATTAAATACAAATAATGTAAGAATGCGTGACTATCTGTCAAGGAGCTGATTATTGAAGTTATTTTCCACAACATCGGTACATGACACTAGTCAGTACAATACAAATTGTCTGAATCCGCTGTTGTTCTTTCTATCTTGCTTTCTGTCATTTATTAAGATTAAGGATACAAACCTATTAGTATCAATTTTAGTATCCTATCAGTATCAATATTAGTATCCAATTAGTATCATTATTAGTATCCTATCAATATTAGTATCAATATTATAAATGTATGCTGAGCGGCATTCGCATATACAGATTGATAGAGTGATTGGTCGTGAACGGATCATCAGCTAAGACTTAAGACAAATTGACTGATGCTGAACGGCGCGTTAACATTAATCTTGGAAAACAGATCGATTGATGCTGAATGGCACATCAACATTGATCTAGGACTTTCAACTAGATCTATCGACTGGTGATGAACGGCACTTCAACATCGATCTAGGATATTCGGATACATTGATTGATTGATTGATGCTGAATTGCATATGAATATATTGATGAATGCTGAAACGCACATCAATACTGATCTAGGACTTAACGATATGTATATTAATTGATGCTGAACGGCACATCAGCATTGATCTAGGACTTACCGATAGATAGATTAATTGATAGTGAACGGCAAATAATCATTGATCTAAGACTTACAGCTAAATCAATCGGCTGATGATGAACGGCACTTCAACATCGATCCAGGACGAACAGATAGATAAATTGACTGATGATGAATGGCACTTCAACATTGATCTCGGACGAACATGTATATAGACTGATGCTGAACGGCAAATCAGCAAGGGCTTAAGATAGATTGTTGCTAAACGGCACTTCAACGTTGATCTAGGACTTTCAGAGATATCAACTGATTGCTGCTGAATGACACATCAACATTGATCTAGGACTTACAGATAGATCAACTGACTGATGGTGAATGGCACATTAACAGGTGGAGTATAGCGTATTGCCTAGAAATATCAGGCGCTGTAACGGACAAAAGCTGGTCCAATCAGAACGTTGCCGTTGAAATTTTAATGTCATATGCCCAGAATTCTAATTTCACGTGTTGTATCAAAAATGCTTGTCCGCAAAGTTCCATTTTCTAGGTCGAGATTTTAGATTGTATCTGTTGAATTAAACGGTAGTGGTTGAAAGATATATTTTCTATGTCGAGGTTTTAGAGTGTGTTTGAATTAAAATTTACACGGCGGTGGTTGAAATTTCAAGGTCATACATCGAGAATTCCTAATTTACGTATTGGTCATAGAGCTTATGTTGAAAGTTTCATTTCATATGTTGAGTATTTAGATTTCATCTGTTGAATTACACAGCGCTGGTTGAAATTCGATGTCTAATGTCGAGTTTTTAAATTGTATCTTCTGAATTACACGGCGGTTGTTGAAATTTTGATGTCATATGTCGAGAGTTTAAATTTAACATGTTGAATCACATTCAATGTGCTGAAAGTTTTATTTCGTATGTTGAGTTTTTAGATTGTATCTGTTGAATTACGCAGCGGTGGTTGGACATTTTATTACGCTTGTCAGAATTGCTATTTTTATATGGTGAAATGATGTGTTGGTGTTAATAGTAACATCCATTTTAACAATTCAAAATAATATCGAGTATTAAGATACATCATCCTTGTATTCAATTATGAGGCGCCATTACATTTCGTGCATTTACAGTCTGAAAGTTACCATTCACAGATCGAGAATTACTATGAATTTCTTCCTTAGAGGTCGCTCTCGTGAACGGACCGCGCTATTTTTAAACAAGGAGGCTGCTTCTCGTTGCTGTGAAATTCAACAGAAATGAACTCTAAATATTCGCCATATGAAATGGAACTTTCATCACAAACAGTTACATAAAATGTGTGAATTAGGGATTCTAGACATATGATATTGAAATTTCAACCACCGCTGTGTAATTCAAAGTATACACTGTTAAACGTCGACATAGGAAAAAGAACTTGAAACAACCACTGTATAATTCAATATATAAAATCTAAAATCTCGATCTTGACAATGGAACTTTAAGGACATGCAATTTGATCCAACACGTAATATTGGATTTCTCGACATACGACATCGAAATTTCAACTGCAACTTTCTCATTGGACCAGCTTTTGGACCAGCTAAGGCGCCTCATATAGAAACGAACGCTCTGGTGATAGACCCTACCAGCTGTTTCAGAATTTAAAAAAAAAAGAAAAAAAAAAA